>RXPK01000747.1:0-55212 GCA_004143645.1 Protaetia brevitarsis
TATTAAAAAAAAATAAACGTATACCGTTCGATTGTACTTCGTTCCTGTCACCCGTTCCGTGTACCACCTTTCAGTTTCGTTGTACCGTCAAAGGTAAAAAAATAGAAAGGTAAAAAAAAATAGCAAGCAAGTACAACATATTCCAAACACGACAACGCCATTGAAAGGGAGTTTTACCCGTTTGTACCACCTCGTTTTCGTTGACTCAAGGTTAAAATTAGAACGGCGGTTAAAAAAAAATAGCAAGACGTACAATATTCAAAACGGACAACGCCATCGAGGAGATTGTTTTCCCCGTTGTACACCTTCGTTTCGTTTGTACCTCAAAGGTTAAAAAAATAGAAAGGGTTAAAAATTCGCAAGCAAGTACAGTTATTCAAAACAGACAACGTCAATAAAGAACATTGTTGTTACCCGTTTGACCTCCATTTAAATGTTTGTACTTCACAAACCGGGGTAGAAACATTTGAAAATAAAGTAAGTTGGCCGAGAAATTTCGCTCATTTTTTGAGATATCGGAAAACGGCCAACGCTATCGAAAGAGCATCGTTTGTACCCGTTTGTACTCTTTTTTTACATCGTTTGTACTTTCAACCATACCGGAAATAGTGACAATTCAAAATATGTCAAAGAGAGAAATTTGGTATTTTTTAGATATCAAAAAACGGCCAGGCTATTCGAAAGAGCATCGTTTGTACCCTGTTTGTACTTCTTTACCATCGTTTGTTACTTCAACCGAACCGGAACCATTGAGATATGAGAGGAAGTTCGCCATCTTTGAGGATATCGCACAACGGGCAATGTATTCGATTCAATGCGTGGTTAATATTGCCGCTACACGACTCAATTGAATATCTTTCTTTATAATCTCCCTAGCAGAGGTCTATAATAATTACATAATAAGAAAAGTATAATTGGTGTTAAATGCATACATTTACAAGCGGTATCTGCAACCAAAGATATAGAAATATATAATAAGATATGATTTAAAACAACGTACACTATTTAAGAATATACTAAAGTCTCACAAAGTAAAAATTAAATACGATAGGTTAATAAATAAATAGTGTCACTATTACTAGTTGTCTGACCTAATTTGGCAAAATGCAGAAATCTGTATTTATGTTTTTCTAAAATAGGGGATGGGAACCTTGGGTCAATTAAGACAAAATATAACATTAACATTGAAAAGAACTACCTTACGGTTTTCACTGAGAGTACAAACGATTTTAAAAAAGGTGGCAAACAGTTGCAAACGATATTCTATCTGTATAGCGTTAGCCACTTTGCGATATCTCAAAATTAGCAACATTTCTCTGTCCGACATATTTTCGTATATCTCTACTCCGGTTCCCTTTGAGGTTACGAAACGATTTAAAAGGAGGTACGAACGAGTACAAACGATGCTCTTTCGAAAAGCCTTGGCTGTTTTTTTGATAACTCAAAAAATAGCAAATTTTCTCTTCTTTGACAAATTTTGAATTGTCATACTTGCGGTTTGGTTGAAGTACAAACGATGTAAAAAGAGTACAAACGGGTAACAAAACGATGCTTCTTCGAAGTAGCCCTTGGCCGTTTTTTATATCTTAAAAATACTCCATTTTCTCTCTTTGACATATTTTGAATTGTCACTACTTCCGGGTTGGTTGAAGTACAAACGATGTAAAAAGAGGTACAACGGGTACAAACGATGCTCTTTGGAATAGCCTTCGCGTTTTTTGATATTCTTAAAAATACCCAAATTTTCTCTCTTTGACATATTTTTATATTGTCACTACTTCCGGTTTGGTTTAAGTACAACGATGTAAAAAGAGGTACAAACGGGTACAAACGATGCTCTTTCGACTAGCCTTCGCCGTTTCTTGATTCTTAAAAATAGCCCAATTTTCTCTTTGACATATTTTTGAATTGTCACCTACTTTCCGGTTTGGTTGAAGTACAACACGATGTTTAAAAAGAAGGTACAAACAAGGGTACAAACGATGCTCTTTCGAATAGCCTTGGCCGTTTTTGAATCTTAAAAAAGCCCATTTCTTCTTTGGCATATTTTGAATTGTCATACTTCCGGTTTGGTTGTAGAAACGATGTAAAAAGAGGTAGTACAAACGTGCTCTTTCGAATAGCCTTGGCCGTTTTTTGATATCTTAAACAAACCCAAATTTCTCTCTTTGACCTATTTTGAATTGTCACTACTTCGGTTTGGTTTAAGTACAAACGATGTAAAAAGAGGACAAACGGGTAAACGATGCTCTTTCGAATAGCCTTCGCCGTTTTTGATATCTTAAAAAATTACCCAAATTTCTCTCTTTGACATATTTTGAATTGTCACTACTTCCGGTTTGGTTGAGTACAAACGATGTTAAAAAGAGTACAAACAGGTACAAACGATCGCTCTTTCGAATGCCTTGCCGTTTTTGATATCTTAAAAATACCCCAATTTTCTCTCCTTTGACTATATTTGAATTGTTCACTACTTTCCGTTTGTTGAATACCAACATTAAAAAGAGTTCAAACGGTACAAACATGTCTTTTAATAGCGTTGGCTTTCATATCCAAAAATGAGCAAATTTCTCCGCCAACTACTATTTCATAATGTTCTACTCGGTTTGTGGAAGTACAACGATTAAATGAGTACCACGGGTACAAACAATGCTCTTCGAATGCGTTGTCGTTTTTAATATCTTGCACTGCTTGCTAAATTTTTTTTAACCCTTCTATTTTTTAACCTTTGTACAAACGAAAACGAATGGTGTACAAACGGGGTACAAACAATGCTCTTTCGAATGGCGTTGTCCGTTTTGAATATTTTACTTGCTTGCTAAATTTTTTTAACCCTTTATTTTTTTAACCTTTGAGGTACAAACGAAACCTGAGGTGGTACAAACGGTACAAACGGGTACAATCGAACCGTACTACGTTTATTTTTTTTTAATAAAGTTGCTTGCCAAGTTCACACCGGTTGAAAATTTGCAATAAATTTTATTGCTGTGAAGACTTCCTCCTCGTTTTACTAAATACAGAACTTGGAAAAATTGCAGTTTTAGCCATTCACAATTACAAAAAAGGTAAAAAGAGCATTTGAATTCCTTTGATATTCCAACGAATCGAGCGGAGCAGGACATAAATAAAGTGAACCAACCAAATGACTGTTATTGCGGAACCTCGCCTCCCCATACCTTACCTATAATTCCAATAACGTTCTACGATCGTTCCGGCAAACTAATTGCCCCGGAATCCGGATTAACTGCCCGGATCGGAGTTTCCCGCGTGAAAAATGTCACGCGATTCCGGTTTGAACTTTTCGCGACTGAGTCGCGGCCGGAAAAAAAAAACAGAGTCGACATCGCCGGAGACGCGCCCGACTCCGGCTTATTAATCCGAGAGACGCGTAATGACACCTCCGGGAGGTCGGCAGTCCTCGGTCCGCTGGAGCGGCTCCCGGATTGCGGTCGACCCGATTTATCGCCGCCGCTGTGGCCCTTAGCCGGGCTAACAGATGAATTGCCGGAAGCCCGGATTCGATTTCAGTCGGTTAAGAGGAGGTTGGGGATGAAAAGGGGGCGCCCGTGATGGGGTAGGATGTAGTGAGTGGTTTCTGTGCGAAACCCTCTCTCGTAGCAAGGACGGCGGCCACTTGTTACCGGCGACCGGAGCGCGGTCCCGTTCGAAAAGAGGAAATTGATTTATTCCTCGAGGATTGAATAGAATGGATCGAGGTAGGTCGCAAATTTAACGGTTATTTATAAATAGGGTAGGCGAATGGACGGATATTTAGGGAGTTTTCAATGGGGAAACGGTTGAAAGTATATTGGTTATATTAGATTTCGCGAAGAAGTTGATGACGCAGATTTCGATATTGAATGCGTCTATATTCAATTGGCTTATAACACTTGGTGAATCGCATTGCGAGAGTGAAAAAAAAAAATTATTACTGTGTAAACGATAAGATCCAACTTCTTCACAAACAATAAAATTTTAGTACAAAATAGAAACGTGGAAAGATCTGCGGCTGTAGCTCGACATTTTGTTGATATCAGACATAATTTCAGTCATGTAGATGTAAAATTGTTAAAAGCACATATTACTCAAATTATAGACACCCAACTTAACGTTAAAAACCATCCCTACTATTGAGAAGTAAAAATTCGCTAACGACAAGTAAATATCTGGCTAAATAGGCGCCAAGTCAGTTATACCCTAGAACAGCAATGAGTTTTCTTAAAATGACTTACCTGCTATAAGCTACCAGTTTGTTAAGAAACAATATAAAATTTCTAGTTAATGTAAGTTAGAAAATTTGCTGCTCTACCAAACAACTTGCTTGTAGTAAATTACATTTCTTTTAATAGCGAATAAAAATATAGTCATAATAAATAACGAACTTACTGAGAATGATGTTTTAGCCGCTGGTGCTTACTTTCTTTTCATTGCTAACAAGTATAATATCTTACAGTATTAAGTAAACTGCCCACTTGACTTAAGTGAGCCGCTTAATTGGCGTAAGTGAGCTGTTTATTAGGTACAAGTGAACCGCCTACTTGGCGCAAGTGGACTGCTTCCTGGGTATAAGTGAGTTGCTTACTTGATGTAACTGACTGCTTACTCGGAATAGTGAGCCGTTTACTCAACGTAAGTAAACTGTTACTGATATATGAAGCCGGGTTTTCCTAGGAGCAGTTTTATGCGTCACGTACAACGTAAAACGCCCAGCGCAATACGCCGTCCACTCAGGTCAAACAAAATAGTTGGCGTCGTTTTCCTATAAAGCCCAACTATTTTATTTGGTTTTAGTGGATGGCGTATTGCACTAGGCGATTTACGTTGTAGGCGACGCATAAAACCTGCTCCTAGGAAAACCCGGCTTAAAAGTAAATTTATTAAAAGCAATAAAACTATAAAATCTACAGCAGAAGAGCTCAAAGGTTCAACAAGTTCATTAAACATTGGCTGATGTGAAACCCTAGAGAAGAAGAAATAGTAATAATAATAAAAAATGCATTAGTGTATATAGATCTTTTATTAATATTTGAAAAGAACATACATGAAACTATAATAAACAAAATGAGCCTCGATAGAAAAGACACTCTTACATAGAACCATTATTATGCATACTAAGATAGTGTGAACAAATACGTACTTCTTTTTATTATTGGTACTTCAGAAAAATGTTGCTTAAATTTATTTAGACAAAAGTTTGTGAACTTCGTGATATTCATTGTCAGCCGGTCATATGCAAATTACTACTTCCGATCTGGTGTGAATAGGTCAAAATTTCAGATGTCGATAAGAGGGAAGTAAGCCTATCTGTTAAAATACCGCGCAATGTTATTTAGTATATTATTTTTAGTATAAATATTAATTCTCGAAATATTAATTCAAGAAAGGTAAAACATGCTGTATGCGTAGGCCCTAACCTCAAAAAATTAACTTTTTTTTTTCAATTTAAAACAGAAATTAGATTAATTACATAGCATTTACAAACTCATAACTATTTATCAAGTACTTAAATATATATTACTTACCTTCAAATGCAGCAATATAATCTGCCAAGCCCCACTCTAATAACTCTGAGTGATATTTAAACACCATTATTCCTAAATTGGAATACGGACTACGTAGCACAATGCATCCCCCAGCAAGTCACAAATAAGAATGGCGTCGGCGTGCCCGCTTCCTATAGAGCGGTAATTTACCAGCTCACTTACTTTAAACAAGCCGGCAACTGAAGAACAATAAACATTTTATTTACGGAACGACGCGCTTGTTTTAAAACAGCTTTTTACTTAGGACTAATAAAGAACCTATTTATAGCTAATAAATAAACACAATATGCTAGTCCTTACAAATTCAATCATTAATAGCAAGTAAGCCCGCAATTATGACAAGAAACAAGTTTTAGCATTATCATCTTACTAATGCTTAATCGGCAACTTTATTATGAATATACAACTCTTAGCTACTGTTAATAAAAATTTCATTAGGAGAACCCAGTGCACTTTAAGCAAAGGCCCTATTTAACTCATTTTTCTCAGTGTTTTTGCCATGGTTTTCCCTTACTCCGTGGCCATTGATTTTATATAAGTACATTATATATAATCAGTGTCCTTGGCAAATGCTGGGAGATAACGAAAGTCGTTCCATGGGCGCATTTAATAATAATTGATAGCTGACTGATTTACAGTAGACTCGCGATTATGTGAACTAATCACATTTCACATATTTTATCGTTTCTCAAAAGTAGTATTCATATGGTCGCGAGGCTACTGTATTATATGTTTGTTATTAAGAATCATAGGGAAATTATCTAGTTAGAGTAGGATCATTTCAATTGTTATGGAACCCATGTAGTACTTAGAATAGGTAGCCTCGTGTAGTACCTTTTTTAGGTGGATCATGGGGTTGGGATGATTTGTAATAATTTAGTTTTCATAAATATTGAAATTTTCGTATTGGTATCGAGAATGTAGCTTTCATTATCGTTCATGGTGGAATGATACGACTTCAAGTAGTCTATTTCATTCATTGCGTGAATGAAACGTTTGTGCCTGAAGTAGATATTCCACCTAGGCTTCACGAGAATAAGCATATTTGTAAGTAAACAATTTACTATTTAGGAAAACAACAGATAAGTTATTGGTCTAAACATTAAAATGTAACCTATTATAAAAGTCATGCGTAAACGGAGTTGCTTGCCTACTGCCTTTCACGAAATGTATCCGTTCATGTCGTGAAAGCAACCTTGAGCATTTGTTTCATTCATATACTGCCTTCGCACTGCAATATTTACTCATAGCTACACACGCGAATGAAATTATGTTCCTCCCAACACTAATGGGGACTGTTATTATTACGTATGCAACCTGTAGTACACTTTATTTACTTCATAGGTATTTTAAATTTATGAGAAACGTAGTAGTGTACGCAATTTATACAGTGACCGGCATAAATATTGCAAGATATGGCAATTTTTTTTATTATTAAAATATACTAAAACTTTTTGGGGGAATAGGTTGTGTATGTCTAGAAACCCCAAAATTTATTTTGACACCCGTCACGTGACCACTAGTACGGTGGTAAATTTAAAAAATATGCCATGGATTTGCAAAAAGTGAGGTTAGATGACATGACGTCGAAAAGAGTTATTTGAAAAAGTTGCTTAGAATTCAATTCTGAGGTTGTATGCAAATTTTTGTAAACATATTTAAATGAAATTAAAAGTCACAATTTTTTCAAATATTGTTTTATTGAATTATTTCCCAAATTGGAAAGTTAGTAACATTTTACCAACACAAGTCAATGGACGATTCGTAGCATATGTCAAATGTTTCTTGAAGTATTTAACACATCTCTTGACTTAACCCTTCGGAGGTCGCTCACAGATATGCAATTTGCTTAAGTATTGATTGCAGATGAAAGCGATCCATCCGTCAAATCATATCCGCAAATATTTTCAGTTTGGCAACTTATAATTTCCTTCGGTATTAGCTTTACCACCTACATCACAATATATTTGCATTTTTCTCTGCACTTTAAACAGAAAAACTATATATTCTTGATGGCCAGACATTACCTAAGGTGACTCGTATATTTATCCTTCTGAATAACAAATAGGTAATACACATATTCTTCTCAATAATAAAACATTTAAGCCGGATTTACAATCACAAGCTTGACAAAGATACTTCAACAGAAAACACAAATACGTCATAAACAAATTATATAAAAATAAACTGATACTTCCAGATTGAAAAAGGCATAAAATGGATTGCATACATGCAAACCCTCCGCTTCTCACATTCAAGCCTTTGCCTCTAATTTGTTGTCATTGACAAATGTAGTTCCATACCTATCTATATATGAGTGATGTGTTTAAAAGCTAGAGTACATGTCACTATTTAGTTATATTGGAGATCATTTATTTGAAGAAATACAATAGCAAATTATTTAATTCTGACTTGTCACCTATTTCTCATAATAGTTTGTCAAACGTGTTTAATAATTACTTAGCATCCTGGTACTAAGTTAACGATTCTTATACTGTCTTCTTTACAATTTTATATTTGCTTCCTTTCACAAACTGTGTGTTTTTTATTTGCTGTTTTACTATGTTATTCAGGTGTTAGTATATTGCTGAAAATGCAGTAAATATCTGCGAAATACATATAAGTACAATAAAAAATTTATTTTTTGTGAAGAAGTTGGACCTTATCATTTGAATATTGGCTCATGTCACTATTCAGTTGCTAAATTTTATTAAAGGAATCACTACATATTTTGTAGATTCAATTCATTGTGCTGATTTCAGTTAATTTACCATACTCTGCCATAAAAGCAAATCTCCAAATTTGCATACGCACCAATGGCACGATGGAGTCACTGTTCCGATGATCAGGGCTCCTATAATATATTGACCTGATAAATACATAAATATTTTAGGGTCTTATCTGCCATGCATTGAGTTTACGGTACGGTAGTGGCATAAGAGAGCTACCATCTTCACGATAATTTCTGCATTCACACAATGTATTCAATGTATTTAATGTATTTACCACTACATGGGAATTACTTTTGCGATAATAGTGTTTAGGATCAGAGCGCGTGTTTGGAAAACTGAAGATGTTTAGATTTGAAAGAAAACATTATAATTGCATTAAATTATCTACAATCATCTTAATCCTTATTTTAACCCTCGCTTTTAACTAGGTCAAAACTAGTTAGAGACTGCAAACAATTGTATGTGAGATTACTAAGGACTCCGTAAGAAGGGAGATCTGGACCTGGTTAGATAAAGAAAGTACAAAGAAATGGCGATCGACTGAAGGTCAACTCCATGCCAAAGCGCTAATAGTAGGTGGAGATGCTAGATTCTTTGATAACCTACTCAGGCGCAGCAAGAAAGAAGCTAAAACCGTTAATGGGCTGGTAACTGGACATCACAGGCCGAGTAAGCGAACCGTGGTGTAAAAGATGCGAACTACTGGAGGAAACGAGTCTACATGTAGTCTGCACATGTGAGGAATTGAAGGTACTCAGGCAGAAATATTTCGGGAGAAGTCTCTTGGAGCCCTCGAAGGTTCTCGAGTTTCCACTGGGCAAGATACTGGGCTTTATGGAGAACACCAAGTTGCTCGAGTGGAAATAAGAGACTTAATAGGGATGGTACAATGAGCACCTAGCTCAAGTCCCCGGACATTAGATGTCCACTCTAACTTAATAATGAAAGAACGAATGAACCCTCGTTGTTACCTGAAACAAAATTAAGCGAACTTGTTGGGTTTGCTTGCAAAATAATTGTGTCCACCCAGTATTTCTTGTTAGATTATTTATTTAAACGATGTACCACATAACTTGATGATGCTATTCCCATCAGTAACTAAAGTATAACAATTTCTTCAATTGACAATAGAGAAATGCGTGTTGTATAACCTAACAATCGGTGTGCTATTATGTTGTAGTATTGGGAAAAGCAATGTTCTCTTAGTCTTCTTGGTGTTACTTCAACTTCAAGTCTGTACTGAAGATGTCATATAAATCAATTCGCGTCAGAAACTAGATATTTTTAAATCATGAAAATAGTGGTTCTTATCGATGAAAATACCTTTATTTCTATATTTATTTTTCCAATTTAATTACAGTGTAATTTTATTGTTCTATGCTCTAAAAATTTTTGAAAATAAAAAAAATATTAGAATAATTAGCAAAAAATCACCAAACATTATAAACCGTTGTGCAAAGAATTTAATATTTTGACAGTACTTTTTTAAATATTTTCAATTCAAATTTTGATTTCCTGACTTGTACTACAAGCGCTCGGTTTTATAAAATCCAAAATGAAACCAGCAGAACGAAGCAGTGGGTAACCGGTAATATTAATTGGAAGGCTGTAGACAAATAAATTTGCTTCTAGGTGCTATGAATCAAAGGTGGAATCCATTAACAGATGCGCATTTAAATCCTACTCGTTTACATGCAGTTACATCTACACATAACAGCATTGTGATAATAAAACTATCGCGTTGTACGTCCATAAAATTAAATGTTTGTCGTAAATATTTGCATTGTTTGTATAATCGTCAAATCGGAAAATTTCAGTTAAAATTGGACTATAAAAATCAAGGATGCACACGTATTGCTGCGCACTGATATTACACAAAAGCCAAATTATACGTATTTCATTTAAATGTGTATGCATATGTATGTGTTCAACCACGTGAATCTTTAAATGAGCAAAATGCGGCCATAAAATTGGAAACGTTGATTGTGGTGTACTGGCTGACAGTTATGGATATGGGAATCAATTGCAGGATTAATTTAACTGGCGCGTATGCAAATTGCGACCATAGTAGTAAAGCCAAATTAAGATTAAAGTTTTGCAAAATTATGACTAATACATCGTTTATTTCAAATGTATACATAAAACAAAAATTAATTTTAATACATCAAAATATTATATAACTAGATTAATGACGACATTTTATGCACATATGTATCGCCTACAAATTTATGTACAAGTTGTAACCACATATTTTGAATGCTTGCAGATAACTTTAGAGACGCTACAGATATATACAGTATGTCCCCGGATGGACAGAAGGAAGAGGAAAAAATCTCTATTTTTGATTTCTCAGAAAATTTCACTCTTGTTGATTTGCCCTGCTTGTTTTCAAACCCTCAAAACACAATTATATTTTTATTTAACTCGAACGGTCCTCGAGATTAATATTCATTTCTTGCTGAAAAATTTCAAATTGGGCTTACGTTTTATTAATAAATTTCACAAAGGGGCACATGAAATAAATTATCAAAAAGCTAAAATATTAATTTCTATTCAAATAATTTTCTGCTTTTTCTGCAGCAGTATTTCATGGTGAGTCTTCTAAATTGATAAGGACTGGATAGCATTTGTATTCTTATTTTTTTAATTGCGCTACATCTATGTCTAGTGGCTCCACTGTACACAATTGTTTTAAACAACCCCATAGATAGAATCCATTATTGTTAGACCAGGACTTCTCGGTGCCATAAAAATGTACATGTCTCCCATTCAGTTATCATGGAACTCTTAATGAGCTACTGGCGAACATTTCTGGCATAATGAGCAGGGCAACCATCGTGCTGGAAAAACATTTCCATTCGGTAGTTTACGGCAATTTGTCCAGTTATTCAGCTGAAAAAAAAATGCAACATTCAAAATATGAATTACGGTTTAATTTTGATTCAAAAAAAATATGGCCAATAATGCCAAGTACGAAACCGCATACCCACACATTAACTTTTTTAAAAATTTTATCTTCGACAAGAAATTCTGAAGTTTGGATTCGTCTCAGTCTAGTACCGCCAATGTTGAGATGAAACGACTCCGTTAGTTGAAAAGGTTGATTCATCGGAGAACATAATTCATTCATGAAAATATGGATCATCCATAACTCTGCCTATTTCTTATTTCCAAACAAAAATTTAGACGTTTGGCTTCATCACCATTTTCTAAAGTTTGCCTAAATTGCAGTTTAAATGGTAAAATTTTGTTCTCCTTGAAGATTCTTTGTAAATGAGATTTACTTATTCCAATTTGTGTTGCCCTCCTTCTTAAGGACAACCTTGGAGCTTCTCTTACGGCATGAATGGCAAGAACTGAAGCAGCATCGTCTTCATCGAACAACTTCCTTGACTTCTTAATGTTTAAAACCGAGCCTGTTTTAAGGAATTTGGTCACCAAGTCTTTTGCTCTGGAATTTGAATTGGTAACTTGCGGGTATTTTTGGTTGAATTTTTCGATAACAACTCGGTAGCACTCTTCCCTAGTTCCGTAACATTGAATTAAATAATGTCTTTGTGGTATAGTCAACATTATAGCATAAATACTGTTCAAATTAGTGAAGATTTAATTTGCAGTTATACTAATTTGTCAGCAACTGCCAAACTTATTAGATTTGTAAACAACTGTCAGTGGAATTTTTAATTGAAATCCGCCTACTAGAGTTACTTCTAAAACAAATCCAAATTTTGAAGAAAAATGATATTATCTCGAGAACCGTTCGAGTTAAATAAAAAGTAATTTGTGTTTTGAGGGTTTGAAAACAAGCAGGGCAAATCAACAAGAGTGAAATTTTCTGAGAAATCCAATATAATTTTTTTTTGCTCTTTAAAGTCGATCCAGGACATACTGTATATATAGGAATTCTACCTTAAGTTTGAAATCGTCTATAACAAGTCTACAAGATGACCAAATTAATTTATAGGTTCATATTATGTTCTACACATTCGTGAAAACTTGAACTATAACTCAATAACAATATTCGCTGCGAGAGAATTAGTAAGTGAGTTTCAAAATGTATCATAATTTAACCACTAACTATGTTGACTACCCTAACATATCATTCACTATCAGAAATATTTTAGACATTATTGAGAGGTACCTTGTCATTCTAGCTGTGCTGGATTAAAATTAACATACTGCCATTCATTATCAGTAAAATCAATTTTCAGTTATAATAATAATTCACGCTTTTGTATTCCCGACAGCGCATTTTAATAATAAATAAAAGCAAGTATTACAATACAGAAAAAAATAATGTAGAAGCATGTGGTACAATGCCTGTTATAATTCTAGTTTTTTTAAAATACCACTGTAAACACTGATAAAAGTTTGGTAAAACGATGTCATTTCAGAACGTTCTAAGTTTACGCATGTGCGCCTTGCTTTTTCCTTACCACTTATATAATAATAATAATAATTATAATAATAATTTATTTGTCATTGGTTGTAAACAACATAGACATTGTCAGTAAATAACACAATTCACATACGCTACCCTACATTTTAGGGAGAAGGAGGAAGTAATGGACATCAAGTAACCTCTATGAAATCGAATCGAACTGGCCCTATAGTTAATTGTTGCTGGTTTATAAATTCCTCAATAGTATAAAAACGATACTCATAGATAAATGATTTTAACATTTTTTTAAATGCATTTAGAGGGCCAGCTGATCTTGAAAATTACTTATTTATAACCGTTTTTTTTTCAAATTGTAAGAAATTTTAATTTTTACCTGAAAGATATTAATGTTTTTCTTAGTAATATTACAATGTCAGAGATTTTTTTTACAAAGAAACAGAAATTTTCCATTAATATTCACATAAAATAGAGTGAACAATCGAATGTGACCACTAAGTGACTTCAAATTTTAAGGTGACAGCATTGTTAAGTTAGTATGCCACATTTCCGGTTATCAGATATTTTATTAACCTAACCTTAAAACAAGAGACTTGTCATATATTTTTTTTTTTACTTTCAAAAATGAATTGTTTATTAGATCACATTTAAAACAAAAATACTTTGGTAAATATTTTTGTTGCTCGAAATGACCACCATCATTTTCTAAACATAAATGGTTGCATATTGTGAAACACGTTGTTTAAAACTTCTTCGTTGATATCATTTACCGCTGCAGTGAAGGTATTTCTCAGCCTATCAAGAGTATGGAGAGGGTTTTGGAACACTACTTTCTTTAAATGGTTAAACAAGAAAAAAATCTAGTGATGTTAGATCAGGAGAACGTACTGGCCAACGCTCTCTGCTTACTAAGCAATCGCCAAAATATTCTTCAAAGTATTGTATGTGAGGTAGCATCATCTTGTTAGAAATACCCGTTCTGGAGTTCATCATTGTGAAGTTCATTAATGAATTGTTCTAAAATAGTGTGTCTATAACGAACTGTAATAACCGTATCGTCAAAAAGTATCAGTGTTATAATGCGTCTGCGTGATATTGCTATCCACATGCCAATTTTAATGGGATGTAATGTCGTTTCTTTGTAAAGATGTGAGTATTTTATATCCCATGTACGACAATTTTGGCTATTTATGTATATTGCCCGAAAGGTGAAACCAACACACAGAAAAACGATTTAATTGAAATAAAAGCATTTTCTTGACTGTATTCACTAACACAAGTAAAATATTTACTTCATTCAAGAAAACATTATAAGTTAAGTAGTTACACTTTTTGTGTAAATATTTTTATTTCTTGAATATACTGAAATCCAATAGTAATTTTCTTCGTCGAATTATTTTAAACACTTAAATTTAGTTATTCGGTAATGGTAGGAATTGCACATGTGCAAACGCATACGTTAATTCATTCTTATTGGTGATTGTAGACCATCTGATCTAACAGTGGGGATGCTAGCAAACGCGTATGCGACACATGAGTATGTAAGTGTTTAAATCAACTACATATTTATTTAAATATATTTAAGAATTTATTATTCTTCGTCGAAGTAAATACTTCTTTGCGTATATATGAACGTGCCGTTTACTTGACTGAAGTGAGAATCACTTGCATCAAGTAATCGTTTTTCTATGTGAAGCTTCATCGGAGAAGAAAGTTATATTATACCTCATTTAAGTGTTAATTAAACCATTAGTAATAATTTCACCTTTGTTTACAATTTACTGCTTCCTCAGTTAACACTTGTGGTCGTCTTGTGCCTGGGTAACGGTGAAAATGCGCCATTACAATGAACCTGTCTTGTTTATCCGTGAATGCCATTTTAACTAGGCAAATATTGAGCGTTACATTCAGTCGCCTTTAAAAATACAGTTACTGTGCAATAAATGCTATATTTACGGAAATTCACAAGAAAATCGCAGGAATCGTAAAAACTAGCACTTTCAAACACGTTAAATGTCAGATGACACAACGTAACGTACAATAAGTAGGACAGCCAACAGTAAAACAAAAAAATACGCTATTTCTGTGACGTTCGTGATCACGTGGTGGTCACATCCGGTTGCTCACTCTGTGCTTGTATTATGGGAAAATATCTATCACTTTAACATTTCAATTTCTGTATATTAACACTCAGAGAATTACCAAAAAAAAACAGAGATTTTTACCAAGAAAACATACTATGAGATTAAAATGATTGTCAATTCCGCTCCTATAGATAGTAGCAGGGTGTAGGTATATGCCGCGTACTTGTAACGAAGGTTTGAACTAAGTCAGTGTTGGAACACAAGAAAGTAAACGGATCTGTCATAAATAAAGAAAACGTAACCTATATTTGAACTCGGATTGTATAAACGACTATGGCTTGGTGTTTCTGATTGTAAAAATGAAATGTACTTAATTTAACTTTACTAAATTATGATTTTATAATTCAGTACTAACTGGTGTTTAACTAAATTTATTTATTACTTAAAATTAATAACATACAATTAGTATAATTATTAAGTAACAAAACTGCATCTCTCAGTTCTTCTATGGTATGCATGCGTTTCTATAGATCCTATTTTTTAGATAGCCCAACATTAAGTAATCTAATGGGTTAGATCAGGCGATCTTTGTGGCCATCTTTGTGCTCTAACGACCCTGTCAGCAAAAAACTGTTAAAGATATGGCAGGTTTGTCGAGCAGTATGCGCCGTAGCATTATTGTGCTGAAAATAACTGCTTCAAGCTCATTTCTTGTAACTCTACAATAAAACAATTCCAACATCTGTTGGTAACGTTGGGCTGTTACAGTTTCCTCGAAGAAAATTGGCCCTATTATTCGTTGCGTGGACATAGCTAACCAAATTCCAACTTTTATGGATGCAATTGCGTTTCTCGAAATTCGTGTGGATTTTCTGCAGACCAGATACAATAGTTTTGTAATTTGATATAGTCTGTTGATAAAACCAGGCTTCATCCGGGAAAAATGATTTGTTTTAGCAAATCATCGCCTTAAATTGTTATTAAACCAATGACAATATTCCAATCGCCTATCCGTTGATCTAATGGTATATAATTCCTGTACCGTAGAAACTTTATAGGGATGAAAATGTAACTTTCTTTTGACAGCTCATTGCACGGAAGTGTATGATAAGCCTATAAAATTTAAAATGTAATAAACTATTTCACTTAATGTTAATATTGATTTTTACCCGTTTTGTTGAGCTATTACCACAGATAAATTCCTTTATTTTCTTACAGTATTCAAGAAATACTATTGTTTGATTTAGATGTAAATATAAACGATTGAAAAAAATTATAGATAAATAATCGAAAGATACTACAACACGCACGCCAATGTCGCTAAATGTCAAGAAAATCAATAATGTTATGAGATTTTTCCGGAAACGTTTGTCATTCATTTTGATCTCAGTGGTACCCTATTTTCTTAATGGGGTAGACAAGGAGAACTGTATTAAAACATGGGAAACCAAACTGGAAAAATATTATAATACATACAGAAACTGCACTTCATTCATCCCTAATCATTTTTTTTTTCAATGCATCAATGCAAGATGTATTCCACATTCTAGAAAAGTGATGCGTTCAAATGTACACATCGCCTTAAAATTAACTATATTTCTTTTATCTAACACAAATACTAGATAAAATACTAAATTGTCTCCCACATTATTTGCTGCCTAACTCTCTAGCTTCTGGTATATTAATCTTTTTAAGTTAAGGATAATTTTTCTAAAACTATATCTTTCTTTCCAGGTGCAAAGAACCAGGTCGTTACTTAGACAATCTCCCACCAACGGCAGTCATCATCTGTTTCCACAACGAAGCATGGTCCGTACTCCTAAGAACCGTCCATTCGGTATTGGACAGGTCTCCTTCGGAACTCATACAAGAAATTATCCTCGTAGATGATTTCTCCGACATGGATCATCTGAAAAAGCAACTAGAGGATTATTGGGCGCACGAACCGAAAGTGAAGGTCATCAGAGCGAAAAAACGCGAAGGACTAATAAGAGCCAGATTGTTAGGTAAACAATACAAGAACACCATTTTGTCCTGGTAGTTATTCAACGATACGCTTCATATTTCAGGCGCCAGGCATGCTGAAGCACCCGTGCTAACCTACTTAGATTCGCATTGCGAATGCACAACTGGATGGTTAGAGCCTTTGCTGGACAGGATAGCCAGAAATTCAACTACTGTCGTGTGTCCGGTCATAGACGTAATAGACGATACCACATTGGAATATCATTGGAGAGATAGCGGTGGAGTCAATGTGTGGGGTTTCGATTGGAATTTGCAATTCAATTGGCACGCAGTTCCTGAAAGGGAGAAGAAGAAGCACTTAAACTCAGCCGAACCTGTTTGGAGTCCCACGATGGCTGGTGGATTATTTAGCATCGACAGGGTAAGAAAAGCATGCATATTATTTTCATTTTAATTGTTGTTTGTTTAAGTTTATTAAAAAAAATGGTAAACACTTATTTACCCTGCTTATAGTTCATATGTTCAAATAAGTACTGCCGTATGTTAAGTAAGGCAAAAAGTGTATGGCATCAAACTTCTTTTTGCAAGGAAAGCCTGAAAAGAATACACTTTAGACAAAAACATTCAAACTAAGAAAAACAAACTTATCTAAAGCCATACCAACAAAATCATTTTCATATATCGATGCAGAAAAATATTTACATATACTTCCTTTTAAATTAAATAAATAATAGTATTAACATTATTAGCAGCATAACCATAATTTCAAAATAATTAACTTAAAATAATAAATTCTTAAACAATTAAGGATTATCGTGGGAGAGGGGAAGGGGCATTAGATGAAACAAAATCTCAGCTAATCTAGTATAAATCATATAATGCATTCGAAAATTCTGTTAGAACATACTGTAAAGTTCACGGAATAAGTCTAAATACGCTTCACTGGATGTAATAATCATTTGAACTAATTCGATGGTACTGAAAATGCGTTATTTTGAAAGAAAAATGTGGGTATATGCTTTTAATTTTTCTAAAGAAAAGGGGGAAATATAAAACCATAAACTTTTTCTTGGAAGTACAATCATTCCAAGAGAAAGTTTAGTATTTTATGTTGTAATATTATATATTTAAAATCTGCTATTCTATAAAAAGAATCTAAACCCTAAAGCAAATATTTAGTATGGTACCCATTGCTGTTTATGCATTCTTGCAGTCTACTACGCATAGAGTTTACCAATAATTCACAAAAATCACTTCCTCTTATGTTTTACCATACATTGTTGATATTATTAGTCAAATTCTCCTTCGATAGTACATTACGCACTATGTCTTCGTTCCAATTTCCAACCATAAGACCCCAAAGATTTTCAATGACATTTAAGTTCCGTGATTTGGCGGGACAAGGAATAATTATGATGTCGGATTGTTTTGCAATCAAATACACACTGACGCTTCAGTATGAACAGGAATTGCCCTAAACTAAATAAATAGGACCTTCGGGGAAGAAAGTGCGCGCGCTAGGTAGCAGTAGTACATACTCAAAGATGTCTTTGTACTCATTTGCAGTAAGTTTACCAGTGATGGGCACGAGTTCCTCGGCCCCACTGCACACATTCACCCCCAGAAGCTGCAACTAATCCAACCACTGTTCCAAGATTTACTGTCAGGATATTTCTTCGCTCATATCTGGTGTTATTTACCATTACATGTTTATTGTATCGTCACAGCTTTTGAAAACCTTCTCATCTCAAAAAATTACATTTTCCCAATTTCTATCGATATTTTCACGAGCAAAACGAAGACGAGCAAGTGCATGTTCCGGAGTCATTTGGACTTTTTGTCGTAGGTTTTCGGCTTCTGGTCGAAGTGCTTTTATTTTCCGTGAGATATGGGTTAGGTGATGAGTGGTGACACCCGCTGTTACACGAAACTGTTAAAAAAAGTATACCTTACAAACATTTGTATATGTACTTAAGTTCTTCTCCAATGTGGTTGTAAAATAATAAAGCTGAAATAGAACAAAACAAATACTTCACTAAATTGGCAAATGAACAAAACTGTTATACTCAGAGTACCAATCAGTTTATAAAAAATCCGCACTTCTTATTATAACATTTTCTGTTATATCTTTGCTACCATTTATTCATTGTACTGCGTTTATCATTTTATGGTCTATTCTTCTAGTTTGCGTTTAATTATTATGACTCAAGTAATACTCCTCTCATACGTACTGTTGTGTACTGATGGTACCAAAGAAAAAGCAAAATGAATTTAAAAATGAAAATAAAATTAACTAGCTCAACGGATAAAAATTAAAGGACGCAAAAAAAATAGATTAAATCTCAGGGCGAATTAAAACTAATCACGAAAAGCAAATTGTGGGTGAAAGAAATCTGACTTTCTTTAATTACTCCAAAAATTGAAAAGGTTTAAACAAAAATAAAAGAACAGAATTTAACGTTAAAAACAATTAAAAATTTTATTATAAAAAAAACATTTAGTTACAAATTGCAGAAACAAAAACCATGAGCTTAGGGCTCTGGCCGAAATCAAAAACTGCATTAAACTCTAAATTACAAAAGGACAATGCTAAATCCTTTAATAAAGCAAAAAGGTAAAATAGTTCAGGAAGATTCAACATTAAAGCAAACTGAATTAAACGTGGACAATTCAAATGAATTTACATAAATGAAAACAAAAAGCAAGCACAAAGCTTCTATTCACCCAACCCGAGGTTATTAATAAATAATTACAAAACAGCGAAATTAAAAAGAAAAAAACGAAAAAAAAATAACTCTTTAAACTTAATATATCTTCCTGCACTTAATAATAAATGATCCTATATCTAATTTGTGTACAAAAGAATATAATACCAATTATTACATTGCGAGTTCCTTGATGGATGAAATAATTCAAAGTTAACGAAACAAAACTTTAAATAAAAATGAAATACCAAACTGGCAGCAATGAAATCAAATTTACATGTACTTACACCGGCATCTAGTCAAAGAACTGGCCTCACAGGGTAAAACAATCGCATACATATAAAATTCTACAGCTGCGTGCGCTGCAACGCACAAAGATCATAGAAGAACTCCTCAAAGAAGGACATGAGCTACATGAGCAAATAAAAATATAATAAAGAGTGAAAATAATTTCAACTAAATATTTAAATAACTAAATTAAATAATTAACTCAAAAAACTAAATCTTATACAAAAATTAACATAACGAATTTGAGCAAACTCCCACGAAACATTGATAAAGGCAAATCAGAGAAATAAGATCACAGAATTTACGAAAACCGGGGCCAGGCCACAGCAGTACCCATTGATTATTACTATACTGTTGATACACGCATGATAAATATTTTTTTTTAATTTACTCGATGACAAAGCTTTCTTTTTTTCATTGTTGCTTTTTGTTTCTTCTGTAGAAAAATTATTATAGCTATATTTTCAAAAATTTTTATTATTGAAGATATGAATATTCGATACAAAATATCGATTTAGTTGACTAAAAATCGATATAAGAAACATCCATACATTTCCTTGTCTTCGAATTGAACCGGCATCGAATCTAAAATATCACGCTACCGCATTGCTAAACTCAGGAAGGTCCCGTAGAAAGATCTGAAGCCATAATTTTTTCTAAAGTAAACAGAATAAAACCCGATATCTCCAAAGCTCGAACAAGGATTTTTTTCTACCGTTAGCCGAAAAAGGACGAGCTACGCGTTCTACGATTAGGAAGGTAGTTTTGATATCTGCTCCAATAAAGGGGGAGACAAAACAAAGAGAGACTGTACATTACCATGTTATGTTTACGTCCCGAATTATATGTAAAGTCTGCATTTGCATTTACCATTAGGGAAATGTCATCACGGGTATCCAATTTGCAAAACATCTAAGTGCTGATTTAATTTAGATTAAGGATTAGCGAGGAAGAGGACACGTAGCTGCAATGTCACTCATACCCCGTTAAATTTAGTTCCGAACTAATCCTCTTGCATATACATTACATCTTAAGATATACAGTGACCTACGACCAAGAGCAGATAGACCTGGAAGTTAGGAGCTCGTAGTTATACCCAAAGATAAATATTTCGTTTAGGTACTACTCTAGCGGTATGCACGAATCAATCTCTCAAGTTAATTAAAAGTTATTCAAATCGAGCTGCATTTTTCTCTAAGAACCGGTATAGTTTGGTTTAGTTATAAAGTGCTAACTAATCTTTTTTAAAACTTTGAGGTTATGTCCACAAGAGATCACCACCAACACAAACAAAACAGGCACGTATAGGATATTTCGTTAGAACATCGCGAAGTTATTTTCGCCTAAGTTGGCAGACATGAAATGGCGCCCACGTTTTCAAAAAGTATGTACGGCAGTTTCGTCAGTTATCTAAAATGTCAACACCAATATGCTAGAACGCCTCGCCGCGCGAAACTTACCTCACTAAGCGGTCTCAAAGAACACGACATAGACGCCCAACAAATTAGATGCATATGCAAGCAGCATTTCGCTCTAAATGCGAACGGGCGAGTATCAAATTTATCCGATTAAATACGCAATATACTTGGCACGGCGTCTTCACTTCAAACTTGAAATAAATGCAAATTAAATTGTGAAGAAATATCAGGAACATTGTTAATTTTATAGGTTGCTTTATGAGAGTTGTGAATAATGTATTATGCGAGTGGAATGTTTCATATTTCCTGTAGTATTAACAAATTTATGAAGTTGCCAAAATTGGATTTCTACAACTACCATAGATATAACAATTATAGTATACAGGATGTATCAGATATAGAGGTAAATATAATAATATGTTGCAGCTGTAATCATATACAATCAAAAAGTCTTAATGCACAGAGGGTCTATCTGTAAGCATTAACGAGAAAAAAAATATTTTATAAATGCCGTGGGCTATAGCCGCACCTGTGCCTAACCTAAATGCTATCCCGAGTATACCCCCACATACCACTATCATTCAGTCATTACCGCTGTTAGTTTTGTGTGAATCGCCGCTTGGAGTGCAAGCCACTTCGAACATTTGATTTAAATTCTTCCCGCCTCGAAAAAACTATTCTTTTCAGGACCATCATGATTTCATGTAAAGAAAATCGGAGCTTGATGCATCGACAAAAGCGCGGGAATGTATAGATTCATTTTCGCGCAACATCATAGTAAAAAGGCGTGTTTGCAAACTTTCTGTATCTACATTTATTTGTGTGTAATTCGATTCAATCCATTTTGCGTTATATGATTAAATAAATCCAAAATAAATAACTAAGATTCATGTGGTACCGTTTATTAACAACTAAACTCTCGATTCGACAAAGCAAAAGAAAAATATTTACGTTTTTTATACTTTGTAGACTTACGTAGAATGCTCTTAACATAAAAAGGAGAAATTTAAAATGCCTCAATTTTGCTATTTTTACAAGGTCATACTGGCCGATTGGTCTTTATTTATTCAGAATGACGTTAAATGAACTTACGGCATACCATTAAGAATAATACTAAATGAGTGCAATGTATTTACACATAATACCATACATGACGTTTCCTTGCATCAGGGCCGGACTAAAGAATTTTTGGCTCTAAATTTTACTTTTTTTTATTCTTTAATGATGAAATCCGGTTTCGGTGGGTTTGTGCTTTATATGTCGTGTAGTTAACACCCAAGCAAAATTTACTTTTTTATTTGATACACCCTGTATATAAAGCTATGGTTTCCTTGGACATTATTTAAACTAATTTAATAGTTTGATACTTATTTAAAACAGTTTCAAAACTTAAATTAGGTGTCATCGGAATTTTGTCCATAATAACATGCATACCTGGCTACTTCTCAAACATTAAATTCAAAAAACGTACAAAATTGCAGTTCAGGTCAATTTTCTATTAAATTATATTAAAGCTGCAGTTTTGACCTAGGCCACCTTCCGAATCTAAGAAATAAATAGCTTTAATATTATACATTTTTAATAGATGATAATATTTTTCCTCTTAAAACTTTCTTATTATTGCAGGAATTGGTATAAATAACTTACCTTCTTGTACATTTTCCAAAGTCTCCTCAGGAATTGATTTCACTTCCTCCATTATTTTTTGCCGCAACTTGTCGAGATTATGCACTCGCCTAGTCTAATCCATAGATTTTAAATGATCCCAAAAGAAAAAATATGAGGGATTTAAATCTGGAGACCGTGGGGCTCATTCAATGAATCCTCTGCGACCAATCCACCTATTTGGAAATATTTCCTTTAAAAAACTTCTAACATTATGGACATAGTGAGGGCAGCGGCGGTTTCTGTATAGGAGCACATGAGCACGTGAACCCCCTAAACAAATCGTCGATTACAAACTAATAAAATCTATTACTCGATCTTAATATATTCGTGAAATATAACGCAGCGAAACGAGTAAACGACGCGACGTTCCTTTCTATACATCGCGAGCAAGCGACCGACGACGGAGCACGTGTGCCGAGTAGGCGGGACTACGTTGATTTTATCCAATGCTTAGCCGCATAAAGGTCGTAGCGGGGGTGGGGAGGGATACGGCCGATTCCATATGAACGGTGCACAAATTGACTGTGCTCCTGTGCTCGCTTTCGTTGCGTTCTCGGGTCACATTAACAAATCGATCGGTATCAACGTTGAGATATCGTGTTTTACGGATAAACTATATTATATATATTTTGTTTATGAATGACTGACCGTTCACAGGTCGTAACTACCATAAGAACTAATACTGTTTATTGGTGACAGTATTATAATGAAGCCAAGGGTGCGTAATTATTTTAATTTATTAAATAACATACTGCTGTAGTTTTTTATTTAAGAAAAAAAACAATTATCTGAATAAATTTCTTAATTTAATGTTATTTTCATTTGAAAGTTGTTTTGATATTTTAGGATAGCGGTGTATTTCTTTATACTTTAAGTTTTACCAGAATTTTCGTTACTGTATATAACATTATATTATTTATTTCACTATTGCTATATTTTTCCGTATTGAACGGATTTGTTTCCAGGTTTTTTGTTTGTTTTCTGGCTCTCTGCTTCGTACGTCGAGCGAGAGAGCCAGTGTGATATAGATATAAGAGTTGTAGATGATAAAAGTTGATATAATTAACACAATAATTATGGTTGTAACAATTTAAATACTTAGTGTTAATTTATAAATATCTTAAATTTAACTTTGTAAAAAAAAGGAAATTAGACAATATATTTCTTAAAAAAGAAACTATCAATTTTATTTAAAACACTGATTTAAATTTTCGTTTGAGGTACTTCATCTACAGCAATACATTTATTAAACCCGCGCACATAAAATCACAAACTTAAACTCGTAAATCTTTAACTGTTCCCAAAAAACGTACATTTCCCTCAAAAATACAAATAATAATTGATATTTTTAGAAAAACAAAAATAAATTGGCAACAGCGCAGCCGCAGTTAAAAACTACGCCGCATCGTTAAATCCCTCTGCAAAAAGCCGACAAAGCGAAGCCGCCACTAATGCGCTTTGGTGCAGCCGACAAACAAAAAAGAATATATATATTATGTGAAAAAAGTAGTGAAATGAAATATACAGTACGTAAAAAAGATAATAAAATGTAAACAAAACAAACAAAGTAGTATTGTAAACACTAAACAATATATAAATAAGAACTATGGATGCGAACAGTTTTACTGTGCAATATTTGAAAGACAATTTTAATTCGTTTAGTTATGAACAAAAAATTCAAGTTAAAAGTATGGGCAGACCAAAGCCAGAACTTAATTTGACGCAACTACAAAGGGCAAATTTAGAGACTTTACAAGAAAATTTAAGAAGGACATGTACGAAAAATATAATTGGATTTTAGTTAAAAATTTGCGTGTTCTTGATTTTGTGAACACCCTTCGTTTCCGAACACGAGCCGCCACTGAGTGAGGGGACGCTCTTTCTTGTTGGAACCCAAACTTAAAGATAATTCCCCATCTTCTTCAATATTAGGAACAACCTGATCACGTAAAAGAACTAATTATCTCTGTCCAGTTAATGTGCCATGAATGAAAAAGGATCAAAAATACGGTTCCTGAAAATACCAGCTCGAACGTTTATTTTTTTGCGAATGTTATGTACTTACGCGTTTCTATTGACCAATATCGATAATTATGCACGGGTGCCATGCAAACAAAACGTAGCCTGGCCGAAAAACAACAAATCGTATGTAAAATATTGGTTATTATTGCAAATCTGCCTCACTCTTTCATAAAATTCTGTTGTATTCTCTGTATACAATGTCCCATGACAAATAAAGTGATTATAACCAATTTCTGAAATTCAATCAAAATAAATACAACATAACTAGGTTACGTTAAAAACGTGTGTAACATTAGGTAGATACTAGCATACATATGTTTCACCTTACCAAGGATCATCAGTGCTACTGGTCTAACCTAATGTATTATACGAAGAAAGCCGTATATATACTTAATTAGTGGAAGAATAAATGAATCAGAATTTAAGATGGAAATCTCAATGAAATACAACATCTGTCATTCCGTGCTTATTGTAACACTCTCACGCTTTTAGCAAATCGGTCCCAAAACCCAAAAAAAGCTCTAATTTCCCTCCTAAGTCTGGCTTACCGTAAACCTCGCCTATGGTGACCCTATTAGCTGCAGTAAAGACGAGGTGGTTCGAAGAGGAGGTAAAAAGGCGTCGCCACTATAGTTTAAGAACACCTACAAAATACTTCACATAAATCCAGAAACTGTGAGATGTTAGGAGGGGGTACCAAGAGAAGTAAACCAAATTGAAACACGATAAAGCTTGCTTAGGTGTTATATCGTGAATATCGACAATAAGAAACGACAAAACATATAATTACTACAATTCATTACGACAATTCAAAAGCGTACAAAAGTTGAACATGAAAATTAAAATTACGTTAATATTAAATAAATGTCCAAGTATTTTAAGAAAACAAAATTTCTAAATTATAATGTAACTTAAATTTCGATCAAAACATACACAAAAAGGGAAATAATACTAATTGGCCAATCTCTAGTAATAAAAAATATATATCGAGGTATAGACAATGTTTTACTAAAATAACGTAAAATATCGCAGCAATACGTTTAGGCAAACAAATGTATTAGTTAGTAAAGTTATTGCTTATTGCGGTTTAAACTAAACTAAACAGAAAAGCGTAAGATATTTGGGTCCAAATACTTATATTGATTTATCTATTGCAAAGAATATTTGAATTTATGTCTGTAATTGAAGCGAACTGACACGAATTCAAATTGACAAGGTAGCGAGCAACATTACCCAGGTTAACATTGTAACCTCACTTACATGAATTAAAATGATCAAGAATTCCAAGCATTAAGAACTGAAGAAATTTATTAAATAAAAAAAGCAAAAAACACTCCTACTGGAGTTATTGTTGGGTTCGATGAAGGCAGGCCAATGCCAGAATTCTAACATAGTAATTTTCCAACGTAGAGATGTTTGATAGAGCTTTCCGAAGGTTTATAACAGTACGTGCAGGCCCAAAATGTAACGGATGTTAGCAACTTATTTGCAACTTCGATAAAGGCGGATATCTTTCCAAGTAAAGGGTGGTCTCCAATAATTTATTGTTTTAAATTTTCAAAAAGAGTATGTAGACACCGGGAGAAATGTGTGTAGCACGTGGATACGCCAACAATCACCTGAAAAGTCAATCTTCTTCTTTGTAGAATTCGACTGAGATATGTATAAATACAAATATAAAGATCGCACAATTGTACGTATCCCGATGAAGGAACCGTTGCGAGTCCCGACAAAAAAATCCCTTGCAGAAAGACACATAATACCGAAAATGCGTTGAAAATGTAAAATCTTACCTACAGCAGATGTGCTAAATATCAAACTCCAAACCAAATCTTCTTCAAAACCCAAAAGACGTTAAGTTGCACATAAAACGTTGACAACACATATCGGAGATCAGCAACAACGATTCACACGCGATCGAGCTTCGATTCTTCTGGAAAATTCTACCGAAATCCTTGATAGGAAGAGAGAGTACTACCCCGTTGGACTGGCAGTAACTACCGAAAACAAACGCTGTGATTCCAAAATTATATATGATTCGGGAACTGACCAACGGATGACACGATTAGTACCACTATGGAGAAAAATAATTCGATTATTACGAATAAATATCCTAGTTAAAAAGTGAAACGTAACAACACCCTGTACATAAATAACTAGCTATGAGAACCTGCCTAACAGCAGCTATTGAAGTAGTATTGGATCTTGCCCCCTCCACATTGTTGTAGAGGGCGTGGCGAAAAGAACCGCACTAAGAATGGTCAAGGAAGAAATGATTAGGCATAGGCCTCAATCTCCTAACGGTGATCAAACCTGGGATATGCCCCGGGATGATATGTTAAAAAAAATTAGCTTTGTGAAGGAATTCACCATAAAGCTAAGTAACAGGAGCGAGTGGCATCATAACACCATCTTGAACTTGAATAGAAATGCCATCAAATGGTATACTGATGGCTCAAAACGGCAGAAGGACTGGAATAGAAATATATGGGCCTAGAACTACATATTTCGAAAGCCTGGGAAAATACCCAAATATATTTCAGGCGGAAATACACGCTATTGCAAGATGTGTTCAGTTCATTATGGATAGGAACTATCGGAAGCAGGAGATTATCATCGTGTCTGATAGTCAAACAGCCATCAAGACGCTGAACTCATATGAAATCAGCTCCAAGATGGTCTGGGAATGCCTAGGGAAACTAAATGAGCTAGGCAAAAGAAATAAAGTAACCCTCCTGTGGGTTCCGGGTCACACAGGAGTGGAAGGAAACGAAATAACGGATAACCTCGCAAAGAAAGGGGCTGGAATGCCTTTTGTAGGGCCTGAACCCTTTTGCGGGTTAAGTAGCAGTACAATACTGAAGAAACTAAAAATAGAAATGGAGCAGAGAAAATCCAGTTACTGGGAAAATCTCCAGGGAATGAGGCAAACTAAAATTCTTCTGGGAACTTATAACCAGAAGAGGTTTACAGAATGCATCAACCTGAGTAAGAACAATGTTCGCACATTAACAGGAATACTTTCACGCCATTGTTGACTGAAAGGACACCTGAGTAAGCTTGGATTGGAAAAAGATCCTGAATGCAGATTTTGCGGGGAACAGGATGAAACATCCATCCACCTCCTCTCAAACTGGATAGCACTGTGCAACTCGAGGACATTGCACCTGGGAGCATGTGAAATCGAAGAGGGAGACTTGCCTAGACTGGGGCCCTCTGACATCTTACACTTTCTAAAAGGAATAGGATTGGAAGGCCAGCTGTAAAGCAGCAAGAATAGGGGACACAATAGATCTTTTAGGCCGCAGTATAACACCACCCTTATACCTACATACATACATACATACATACATACATACATACATACATACATACATACATACATAAATAACTATACTAATCAAAAGAGCTGTCTAATGGCGCAAGTGCACCGTTTAAAAGTTATCTTCGATAAACGAAATTTGGACTGAATTTCAAAGTCAAATTGTATCCCCTAAAATTGAAGTTTCGCTGCAACAGAGTGTTCATGAATAACCCTCTGTGGTGTCTACAGACTGACAAAGTTTCATCAGAATCCGCGATTTATTAGATTGATTCTGTAATAATTATTTAGTTTCGGTGATTGGAATAATTACAGAAGGCTATAATGAAATAAATTTCCATATAAACTCATCCATCAGTCAAATTTAGTTTAGTTTAATTGCTGTGATAATACGATAACATATTAGAAGAAAATACATACCACACAA
Source organism: Protaetia brevitarsis (assembly GCA_004143645.1). Classification (NCBI taxonomy): domain Eukaryota; kingdom Metazoa; phylum Arthropoda; class Insecta; order Coleoptera; family Scarabaeidae; genus Protaetia; species Protaetia brevitarsis. The sequence goes on from RXPK01000747.1 coordinate 28,574, forward strand.
CATCTCTTTGAATCTTCACAATTACTGATACATACGTCGAAATCTATTCAGATGTGTACAGGTCCGTGAACGACTCTTGCCAGCCTTCTAATTACATTAGTCTGGCCGCACCGCATTGCTTTTTACCACACACAGTCCGTCTGTCCGTTCGTTTGCGCGCTCCATATTCCTGACCGGGCGGTGAAAATTGGATTTTCGACGGACAAATTAAACGAACCCGGAGAAAAGGCATCGGCAGACCGGACGGACGCCCGTTCGCATCCTCTCTCCCCTCCACTTCCAATTATTTTCATCTCTGGTAAATTCTACGCCGACGGGCGAACGGGAAAACGCCAAAGGTTGATTATATCTCCTCGGCGCGGTGGCGCCATTACTTTTGCCATTGTATTCGTTTCGTTTGGCGTATTAACTTTTTCACGTTTCTGGGCGTCGGAAAAGGGGCCAACTCTGCGGTTCTACGAGAAAATAGGCGGTCAGATTCCGGTCGATAAGGTTCGATATTACGTTTTCCAATGATAACTGTAGCCGAGTCAGAATTTCTCCCAAACTAACGATCTTAAAAAGGAATACTGAGAGGTAGAGTATGGACTTTCACAGAAACATAACAGACACATGAAAATATATTGTGTATAAGTGCATTCCAAAATATAAAAGTATTACTTTTAACGACTATAATGGTTTTATTCCACTTCTATGGCGATAATTGCCTGATCCCTCATTTAAAGTGTACGGTTTACTTGCTTACAGTGCTTCAGGCTGTTCGAAAAGACCCCGAAAGTGTTAGTAGTCGCTTCCGAACTAGAAGTCGCAAAAATTTGATGTAACGTAAAGCCTTATTCTGTGCAGCAATTGAAATTTTGCTATGTCTGAGCCACGACTTTTTTTAACCATGTTTTCGACATATCGTTTTGTAGTGATTATGCACGTACACTGTAAACAAATTACAGTAATTTTGCCATGGTAAATCAGGAATATTACATGTAATAACGTTGTGAATTTACCACAATAAATCATGTAAATTTTGTTTTACATGTTTTTTCTAGGATATTTAACATGGAAAAAGAAATTTCGGTAAAATTTATAGCTTTTTCATGTAAGTTTAAGATGTAACAAAAATTCAAAGGAAAAATACAGGAAAAAATGTACAATTTTGTATTTACTCTCAAATTTACTTAAAAGTGTAAATTGACATTTTTTTGGGTATTTAGTGCACTTTAAAGTAATTTTACTAGTGAACTATTAATTTTGCTGTAAAATATAAGGATCTTTTATATTTATTTGTTTTTACTTGAATTTTCGGCTAAAACTATAGATATCATGGAAAATACGAAATTCATACGCCGCAATGTGATTGGTTATTGGATTATTTATCTGTGCGCGTAGGTAATTCTATTCGTTTGTCGAACTTATTATTGGCTCAATGACATCATGTACGTCACAAACAATCGTAGGTTTCGCGTAAGCGTGTTCATTCTTGATTCCTGGTTGAGCAAGGATTCAGTATGACCTATTAGGTGCTATAAAAGGATTAGGTAAGTTGCTCGCTCTCTTTATAAATATACATATGAAAATTACTTCAGTGTTCGGTAAATATAGAGTTCATATAAATATTACATACGAATTTTACAGTACAATCATTGAAAAACACATTAGCATGTGAAATTTACTAGATGGTAGAAATTTTACCTTATGAAGCAAATTTACCTGTAAAACTGTAGGCAACTTTGTTACCAACGATTTTACATGTAATTTTACTGCAACTTTTTTTACAGTGTATATACATATTACGACTTCCAAACCATTTTCCTTTAAAACTTTTTTCTATAAGTATCTGTGTAGTCTTCTAATTAGAACATGTGTTACACATAGTATTGGTAAATTGTAGGCGATTACGCAATTAAACAAATCCGCGCAAATAAATCGGTTTTTCAGTGTATAAGTAATTTATATGTTAGTAATAAGTTAAATTAATGCATGGAATTCGGCATATTAGAAGTATTTTACTATTTTTTTTTACTATTGGATGATTTCAGTGTTACATCTCCATGTATGTAACAATATTGGAACATCCAACTGTTCTTATTATTACAAATATTTTTTTTTTATTTCGGTCATCACTTTCACATTTCTTCAATTGTAATGGCACTGGCTGCCAGGGCCCAAGCGCTCTCTGGATATTCCTTAACTTAAACACATGCATTATTATCTTAAACATACACAGTTAACAAAGTTCTAGAGCAGTAGTTCTTAACCGATGGTCCATAAACCCTCAGGCATCCGCAAAGATCTTAAGTTCAGAGGCTTGCACAAACAAGAAATATTGATTTTAAGAATATGCAAAGTTTAATGGTTTCCAAAATTCAAATGTAATGTGCTAACTGACAATTCCTCAATACACTGACACGAGACTACACGGTGTCTCTGATTTGGGTGCCGGGACATGAGGACATAAAGGGCAATGTAATAACAGACGAACTAACCAAGGAGGGCTCTAAAAGACACTTCATAGGTCCAGAGCCCGTATGTGGGATTAATAAGGACTTAAGAAGGGAGATCTGGACCTGGTTAGATAATGAAAGTACAAGGAAATGGAGGTCGACTGAAGGCCAACTCCATACTAAAACGCTAATAGGGGATGGCGATGCTAAATTCTCTGATAACTTACTCAGGCGCAGCAGGAAAGAAGCTGGGCTGGTAACTGGACACTGTTCCCCTAAAAAAAGCATCTATACAAAACAGGTCGATGACAAAAATACCCCAAACTGTGGTACTGATAATGCTGCAAACTTCTCCTAGACCACTCACCGCAAACTGCACTAAACTGGACGTACGTTTCTATGGCAAAGCTATCATCATCAGCAGAAACACTGAACTGAACAGTTCAGTCCAGTTTAGTACAGTTTGTGGTGAGGGGTCTAGGAGAAGTTTGCAGCAAAACAGGTCGAGTAAACGAACCGTGGTGCAGAAGATGCCAACTACAGGAGGAAACGAGTCTACATGTAATCTGCACATGTGAGGAATTGAAGGCACTCAAGCAGAAATATTTCGGGAAGGATCTATTGGAGTCCTCGAGGGTTCTCAAGTTTCCACTGGGCAAGATACTGGGCTTTATAGAGAACACCAAGCTGCTCGAGTAGAAATAAGAAATTGAATAGGGACGGTACAATGAGCACCTAGCTGTGCCCGGACTATAGGTGCCCACCCTAACTAACTGAATGAATGAATAAAGACAACTGACAACTATTTTCAAAGTATTTTATTTATTGCAGGATTAATTTAGTTTAGTACATTTAATAGTTTAGTAAATATCATTTTCTTTACTTTTTTATAGAAATAATGTCTTTATCTGTTGGCAAATAGGAAAAATAACCTATTGCTGTTTAAATTTCCGTCAATGAAAAAAAAATCCGATTGTCTGATTTATGATACCGTTCAAATGTAATTTTTTTGGGCGACAATACCAACTAATATTGGTAGATAGATAACTTCGCCCCCAGTTAATGGGGCTAGCAATCGAGTACCATTGAAATTCTATAAAAGCAAATGCGACCAGTTGTTTGGAAATGCGCATGCGCAGTTTCTAAAATATATTTTTACATTTAATTCTTTGGCGAAAATAACGAAAATCAAATGTTAAATTTTTAAAACCCGAAAAAGTGGTAACATATTTAGCAGCATACCATAGAAGGAATAATCTTTCGGAACGATTGCCAACTTTGTTGCGAATTACGATAGCATTACATTTTCTGATATAAGAATCTGATGATGACAACAATATGCTGCTATTACAGTTGCACTCTACACAGATATTGGATTTTTCTTGCGATTATTGGAATTTTTACTGGTTATGTAAGCCAGCATACTTGTCTGATATCTTTTCTCATCTAAACATTCTCAATTTAAACCCATAAGGAGTAAATACAAACAGTTTTTGAAATCGAGGATAAAATTGAAACTATGTTAAAAACTTAGAGTTATGGAGCTATTATTTATCAAATTAAAATTATGAATCATTTCTAAATCTCAAAGGTTTTCTTGCAAATACTGAAGAAAATATGTATAACGAAAATTTACAACTTTCACATATATTATTTTCCTATAGTACCTACATTCGCACAAATATTGAATAAGAAATCCTTTTAAAGTAAATATTTACGAACTTGAAGATCCAACTTCATTAGGAGAAAATAGTTTTATAAAAATATCGACAGATAGTGCAATGAAACTGCTTTTTTAAACAATTACCCGTTCCAAATTTCTAGTTAAGTGAACGAAATGATCCAAAAATTATCCAAAAAGGGCCTGTAGGTTCTGAAAAAAAAAATTTACATTTACTTTAGCTTATCTCTCATACATCAAAAATAAATATAGAAAGCCACCGAAGAATGTGGAATCAGAACTGAGATTATTAGAATTATCTAATATCGCACCAAACATAAGTAAGCTTTTCAGCGATATACATCAGCATTTTCACTAAGAAGTATAAAATATTTTTCTTTTGTTGAATGTAAGTTTTCAATAAGTATTTTGTTTCTATAAAAATATTGTCATTTGCAAGGATATGACCTGCCGGCCTTTCTAGATCTAATGTCGACGTATGTTCGGTTAAACGCTCGAACTTACATTTTTTCTTAGCTTAATTGGTAAAGCGCTCGTCCGGAAAACGGGAGGATGTATTTCGAATTCTGCGTGAGGAGAAAAATTCTTCTTGATTATTATAGTTAATAGCAAAAATACATTAATTTGTTATATGTATTGTCATTTGTTCCTACCTACATAATGTTCCTAATTGCTAATTATACTTGTAAACGTGAAGTTTTTAATTAAAAAAACACAATTATTTCAGATCTACCACAACTTCGCTTTTATTTCGTATCTAATTTAACATTCAAACCCAACTGAACTAAACTATTAATACGTTATACTTACTCTAATCCTTAATGTAACATAATGATATTCGATACCGCTGATGAATGATTTGCGCACAAGGGCTGTACAATAAACTTCAGGAGTAATTACAGTGCAGCTAACTCCAAGAATAACGACAGAGCCACCAAAATCTTAACATACATTATACTATTTTTTGTTCATAATGTGTTATCAAAGTATCATAAAGGGTCTGTGACTTGTAGATATTTAAAAAAGTAGTCTTTGATTCACACAGGGGTAAAAACCACTGCTCTAGAGGTTGAAGTGAGTATAAACTTTTTCAGTGTAGCCGTCATATTTTCATTATCACGACAGCAATTTAATTTACAACCTATTAGGACCATCAACCATCAGCACCGGTGGTCAGTTAACGCATAGGCGGATATTATTAGTAACAAACTTTTAAATCTACCCTCCTTATGGTAGCTGATTTGAAGCACAGTATTATACCGTTGTTTAAAATATTTCTTATATATATTATTATGAAACCATAATTACTTTTTTAATTAAACAAGCCACATCAAATAATCTGTGAGAGTCTGGATCAGTACATTTTTTTCTTTCGCAAGGGATCGCTAATTTAAAAGGAAAGAATACGGTAGGTTTTTGTAAAGGAATCCAACAAACATGCCGGTTTTTCTTTTTATCAGCATTATCGTCAGGAGAAGCCATCATTAACAAAGCACGTCCTGAGGTAATTTTAAGCTAAATTTCAAAACACTTTAGCGCGCTCGCAAATTTTATGCACAAAACACATTCATTTAATAAAAAAAAATATTATTATTATTACAAGACACATAGATCTTTCCCTTACGCTATGTTTTTATATATTATATAATATACAAGTTTATGCGGGGATTCCTCAGAGCAGGTACTCACGAACCTTAGCGAAGTCTTATAAAATAACCGAGAAGTTGGAGAGAAGTTAGAAATTATTCAGGAGTGCATCGTATTCCATTCGAAGTTTATGACGCGTGCACGGATTATGATATTGGCGGAAATTCTAGTGAAGAGAAATGGCAGCTACTAAGGCCCGCTGTCGGAAAGAGTTCGAGATGTACGTCGCAATATCGCAGCTTCCGCTTCCGCCTGATTGCAAATTAAGAGTACTTCACGGAGTTGTAAAAACAGGAGAATGATGTGCTGCTACTTCAAAAAAGGAAAAGAAAAGAATTAGGTGACGTGACCGTTTTCTCTCTCACAAAATATAATAATGTGCTTTATTGTCATGAATAATTACAGATTTTGTGGACAAAGCTAACTAAAGATTACACTGAAAAATGCAGGTATAACAGGCAAGGAATGCTTAGTGTTGGATACATTAAGCTGTCAAAGTAAAAGAAAAAGAAAACAGAATAAGCCAGAGGATTGCGCTGTCCGACAGAGACAAAAAATAGTAATTTAAATTTAAATTCAAATTTTACCCTTCTTCAAAAAAATCGCTAACTGCGTAAAGAGGTCGCATTAAGAGATATGATTTTATCTTCCTGCGAAAATTAATCTAAGCTAAATTAGGAGATGATTGTATAGCTTGATTGCATTATTATGATTAAGTTTTTAGTCAACTCTGTATTGGGTACAGGTAGATAAAGAGCATGATTCAAGCGTCTTGTCACGTAGTGCTGTGGTTAGGCAACCCAATTTGCTGGTTATTGGTTGTATTCCTTGCTTAAAACAGCTGATTCAGTTTACCGAGAGTTTTTCATAGATGTTGATGTTTATTTTGTATAAATTTAGTTGAAGTTGAGTTATTGAGTCATTTTAATTTATTTAGTGTTAGTTTTTTTTTTTTTATTAATCCATTCATTCATATGTCTATTGTTTGCGTGTGCTGTTTTAATGCCTATTTTATTGAATATTGTCGTCGTATTGTTTTACGACTGCAGTGTACGATTTTGAGAGAGAGATTTTTGTAAGAAAAACAGTTATAGAATTTTGTTAAGAACTTCCTTGTTCGACTATTGACGTGAGTGGACGTATTTTTGTATATCTTTGTTGCCATTTTGTATTTCATTTTGATATTGAAAATTTTCGCATTAATTGTCCTTTATATAGCCAATCAAAGAATTCTTATTGTAATAATTGTTAATATATTGAAGAGTGCACATTATAGATATGAGATCAATTATTATTTTTGTTTGGGAAGATACATTTTAGTTTATTTTTTCTCATTATAGTTTAAAGAGTTAATTTTCCGTTATTCAATTTTGCTGTTTCATTTTTAATTATCAATCACGTTGGGTGAGTAGAAGCTTTATTCTTGCAGTTAGTTTTTCTTTTTTGTAATTTCTAGTTATAGTTCACGCATAGTTTATTTTAGTTATAGTTTAATTTTAAGTCAAGTGCAGTTTTTATTTTAGGCCAGAACCTTAAATGCATAGAGTATGGCCTTGTTCACTTTTTTGGGGTAATTTCCCGGACCCAGATGAACCTTTCTGGCTTGAACGATAGATGGAGTGCTACTTAGATTGGTTCTGTAATTGTCCCAATTTGTTTTCATGGGGAGTAACTAACTTGCTTATGTTTCTATTGCTCGTTTTAGAGATATCGAAAGAGTTCATATATACCATATATAGATGCAAATTAAGTTTATAATGACATCCGAAACCACTTCAGTCAAAATCGTAGTTAAAAAAAGTATAATATTGCTATAGTACCGAAATTGTTCTGAAATATATTATTATATTATTTTACTACAATAATTTTCTGCAGAATTTCTTTTTTTAATTTTATGAAACTGATAACCATCACGTATTTTAGATAAGAAATAACAAGAGCGGTTAACTTTCGTCTGCGTCCAGGTCAGTACCAAATTTCGTAGTGTTTCAAGATTTGCTCAGTAAACCGCTTTGGTCGCGATGATAAAACATGCTCACATTTTGAAAAAGACCGTTCAACATCTACGTATTGCTGTGTACTGATGATACCAGCATAAACGCAAAATGAATTAATAAAAAAATGAAAAAATTAAATTTACTAGCTCAGCGGATAAAAATTTAAAAGGGCGCAAAAGAACTATATATCTCAGGGTTACTCTCACAATTGAACTAATCATGAAAAATAAGATGTGGGCGTTTGAAAAATTGACTTTCATTAATTACTCTAACAATTGAAATGGTTGATACAAAAATTAAAGAACAGAAATTTTGAATGAGTTAAAATCATTAAATTTATTTTTTAAAAAAAAAGAAAAAACATTTAATTACAATTAACACAGGAAAAATCAAACCTTGGACTGAGAGTCCTGGCCAAAATCAAAACCTGCTTGAATCTAATTTACTAAAGGACAATTCAAATCCTTTAACAAAGCAAAAAGGTAAATTTGTTCTAGAAGAAAATCCTATTTCACAAAAAAATCCACGTGGTCTCAAAATTACAACACACTAAAATTAATTTAAACGTGGACCAAACAAGTGTATTAAAATTGAAATTTAATCACAAGCTCAAAGTTTCTTTTCACCTACACCCAGGTGATTAATTAAGAAAACTAATTTGAAAACTAAGAAACGGAAAAATAAACTCTTTAAACTAAAAAAATATACCTTCTAAAACAAATATAATAACTGATCTTACATCCGACTTGTGTACACAATAAAATACAACAGCAATTATTAATTAAAGAGTTCCTTGAAGGATGAGAAAATTTCAAATTAAACGAACAACATTTTTAAATAAAAATGAATTTACCAAAAATGGCAACTAAATAACATGTACTTACACCGGCATCGTTTAAGGAACTGAGTGCCTCTGGGTAACACGGTCGCATATATATAAAATTTACAATTGCGTGCCAAAGCAGCGCATGAATCGCAAAGAAAATTTCTTGAATAGAAACTACAAAATATACAATACTGATGAAGGCAGTATGTACAATTGAATGAAATTAATATACACAACTGAACAATTACATTAAATTTAACAAACAATTCTATTAACAAAATTTTTTCAAAATAAAATATTAAAATTGTGGAAACTCTATCGTTACATTGATAAAGATAAATTGGTATGAATAAAAATACAAATTTGAATTTCCGAAAACCGGGGTGCCAGACCACAGCAGTATGTAACACACGCATAATTAAAATAATCTTTATAGGTAGATAACGGATCAAATGCACCACCACCGACGTGTAGTCCGATTTGTGCCAGCACAATAACGGTTTATTGCACACTCTACAAACTATTTTAGCTCTACCATAATGTAAATCCTGAAATTAACCGATATACTTTTCCACATTATAGAACAACGGTCGTTTTCTGGGACTTTCTACGCCAGACATTGTATTACATTTACGATGCGTAAAACGTTAACGGAGAATTGTGCTATCTCGCATCAAGACTCGACTAACACTGATACTAGATACTAGTAGAGATGGTACAAAATACTTGTAACCAGTTATTGTTATTTGGTAACAGGTATGAATATAGAACAGCTTAGAACAGGTACACGATTTAATATATAGCTGTTATCTCATGCTTCCGTTGTAATAGCCAAATGCAACAAAACGTTTTTGTAAACGAGTATGAGTACGCGTATTCGTCACTGTGTCCGAGAGATAGAAAGATGTACCGAACCGGGTAAAAGCGTCGCTATCTTCTCTGACAGTCAGTCCACACTTAAAGCGATTAGCTCCTCAAGCGTGGACTCTAAGCTGATTTGGGATTGTGTAAGCGCCGTAAATGAGGTGGGCACCCAAAGGAAAGTAACCTTAGCCTGGGTCCCTAGCCACTCGGGCGTGAGAGGAAATGAGGCGGCGGACGAGCTGGCCAGGCGAGGTTCGTCAAGGCCATTCGTTGGAGCCGAACCCTCTTTCGGCATTACCAAATCGCAAATTAAAAAATCCATCAATGAATGGATATACAATCAGTCCAGAGAGTGGTGGCAAAAATCACGGGACAATGGCAGGCAAAAGAGTTCTAAAGGAGCAGAGGCCTGAACTCACGAGAGATCTACTGAATAAAGACAGGAAGACTGTCAAAATGATTGTAGGTCTGCTGACTGGTCACTGTAGACTGAATAGGCATATGTATAACATAGGCCTGGCAGATGATGCAACCTGCAGATACTGCCAAGAGGAGGAAGAAACACCAGTTCATGTGCTGTGCCAATGTGAAGGCCTGGCGAGGAGAAGATTTCTAGTAATGGGGGAGGAGAACCCCACAGCGAGTAGCTACTTAAAGAAGCCGCTCTCAAAGATGATAGGCCTAATTAAGAGGGCAAAATTAGAGAGCGTTCTCTAGGAAAAAAGGGGATCACAATAGATCTGAAAAGGTCGCGGTGAAACAGGTCGATAGGCCACCCCAATCCTAATCTAATCTAATCTAATCTAATGAGTACGCGTACGGATACTGGTATTTTACCACTAAAATACTACCTTAGCTGTTTGGCAATTGTCTTATAACAGATACCTATGTAAGTATGCTGGTACTAGATTTAACTACCCATCTCGAGACTCGAAGGCCAGTAACAGGTATTGGTAACAGGTATTAATAATAGGTATGACCTCAGAACAAAAACAGTTCGTAAATACTGATATCTACCATCTCTAGATACTAGACACACGAATCGGAGGGAGTGATTTTACTGCCTTGAAGATATATTATAGCTAAACGTTCTACATAGCGTGAAGCAAGTGCGGCACTTGTAAGCAGACACGTCTAACCACTCTAGAAATAACTTCTTTTCAGATAGTTTACACAGCAAACAGTTTGTACAATTTCAATACCGAAATTAGGGCATAAAAAAGAATCTTAACTCTAAAACGACTAATAAGAGTTTCGTTAAAACAACACCTTGCTCAAAAGCATACTTTCAGAATTCCCAACGATCCAAAAATTTGTTAGCATAATATTTGAAATTCGCCAACAAACTTTCCGGAAGTCCCGTCAAAACACGACAGGGAACGGCGCAGAATTAACAGTTTCAGGTTCCCGTTTCCATCAGCGATAATTACCGCGGCACGGGCTTAAAGGCTCCTTCGGACCGACATCGCATAATTTACCCCGGCTTCGTCAGGGTATTTGAACCGCCATTGTTTCCGGGATCTCGTTACTACCGGTCGCTCGCTCGCGCGCCCCCACAACGGCCTTCACGATCGCACACAGCCCTTAAACGACGCACGCACGTTCCGAAAATTCCACGAAATATTAATGAAGGCACGGCTGCGTACGAAACAAAGAGATCAAAGAACCGATGGAAAGCGTCAATATGGCTTTTTCTAATCGGATTTTCCGCGGCCGACGGGATTCCTCTTCGGAACGGGGGAGGAAAAATCGAACGTTCGTAATTGGATTTGCTACGTTGTCTTCGGTTGCAGTGCGGTTATTCAATGCTGACGATGTGTTTGAAACGGTACGGTAAAGTCAGCAATTCTCTGTGGCTGGAGTTTTTTGTTTTTTTTTCGTGTTTATATAAAAGATGTACTACACAAACAATAAAATCGAAAGTGTTACGTTTTATATGTGTATTTGCGGTGTTTTAGAACATTTCTCTTTATTCGCTTTTGGCATTACAACTCCTATACCTATATACAGATTCCTTTATAGGGCTCATACTAATATAGAGTCTTTAAAAAAAAGTATTGAATTATAGGTTACTTTTGTCGATAAAATAATTTGTTTTAATACTTCATTTATTCTCATTTTATTATACTCCCCCAAAAAAAAATATCGCATAATTTTTGTAGCACATTAACGATTTTGTGACTAAAGAAAGTTTTAAATATATTCTAATGCGTTCTAAGAACTGTTTTTTCTTATAAAAATGTAGATAATATAATATAAACCAAATGAAAACTAAAACTGTTTGAAATTTTTATTCAACCATGTGTGTATGTATGTGGGGAGGTTGATACTTGATAGTTATACTGCTACCTAAGAAATCTATTGTGTCCCCTATTCTTGCTGTTCTACAGCTGGCGTTCCAATCCTATTCCTTTCAGAGAGTGTAGGATATCAGAAGGTCTCTGGTTAGATAAGTCTCCCTCTTCGATTTCACATGCTCGCAGGTGCAACGCCCTTGAGTTACACAGTACAACACAACTTGAGAGGAGGTGAATGGGCGTTTCATCCTGTTCCCCCACAAAATCTACATTCAGATTCGTTCGCGAATCCAAGCTTACTCAGATGTCCTTACGAGAGATATGCGAACATTTTTCCTACTCAGGTTGATGCATTCTGTAAACCTCTTCTGATTATAGGTTCCCAGAAGAATTTTACTTTGCCTGATTCTCTGGAAATTCTCCCAGCAATTGGATTTTCTCTGCTCCATTTCTCTTTAATTTCCCTAGGCCATTGATTATATATAATATAGATAAACCACCTCCATAAGAGACAATGGCAACGCTTAAATTTGAGCTTTTGGACCACGCCGCTATAAGCCGCCACTGTTTCCTGGTCCAAAACATAAGTAGGATATCTAAGATCTCAACCTATGTTAACTCATTAGCTTGAACAGTGTTACGCTTCTAAACAACAGATGGTGCTGTTTACCACGCATATATATTGCCCGCACCTTATATGAAATATTCAAATTGTAAAACTTGATAATTGTAAGAAAATGCAGTCAAACTATCGATACATTCATGCCGCAATTGGTATTATTATTATATTGTTATCGTGCTACCATGCTTACCAGTATAGAGCAAATAGCTCTATCTACAATATAAAATAAATCGTATAAGACATAGACGTCTATGTTTACGTTGGGTTAATTTTAATTTTTTTATTGTAAGATTGAATAAATAGTATTAGTACACGTTTATTTTACTAAACTTTATTAAATTCTCACTCCGTTTTTCCTGAAAAGTATGATCTTTATTTGCGCTCACGCCGTATATATTATAAAGTATTTAGTAAGCACCTATTACTAGTATGTTTAACACTCACAGTTTTGCTATTACACACATTGCTTTATTGCATTAATTTGGTTTTATTTTAATTTATGTACCAGAATAAAAAAATAAGGTTAAGGTATATAAATTTGATTTTGATTTGAAATTATTAGTTGCAACACAATTTGTACTCGATATTTTTACCGGCATATATCACATTTTTAACATCTGTTTATTACTTTTTACGTATCGATTTAGCACGCAAAAACCACCTTTTTTTTGTTCCGTAGATATACTAGATATACAAATTGTAAATTCAATGAATGTGCCACTCTCCGCTAGAGTACGCCTATGTAGTTAGGTTTTCATAAATGCTAAAATAAATCTCACGAAAAAATTAATTTGAATATGTAGATATAAGTGACATCTAGTGACACTTTAATTGACTATTTGATAAAGTGGCTGTTTGTTTATCTATATTTATAACAGTGAGGTCGTAAATGGTCCCCCCCCCTGATAACTTTTGAATGTATGAGATTGAGAATGAAATAAAACCAGTGAAATTAGAGATAATTTGTGATTTTTTGCCTGTAGATATATGACATGGCTTCTGACGTAAAATAGAGGGCGTAGCTATCTTTAAAATTTTTAATAGGAGTAATTTCATTAGAAGCTCATTTGGAAGATATTTCTATTCTTTTTATGGCAATGGAAACATTTTACGATTTTCGAATTTTTATCACTTATCCAAGATTAAAGATTGGAGTAGTACGTTACTTTTTCTATAGCCCTCGTATAATATTGTGGTTTTATGTGATTAGAAGCGATTGCTGTTAAATATGACTATTTTACAATAATGACGTTTTTGCAATTTAGCAAAAGTGTCTTTATCTGTCAGTGTATGTTCATGTTGTGGTGTCTATTAAGATACTGTAATTTAGGTTTCTGGTACACTTATCCCAAAAGGAATACGCAGGGCTATAGAAAAGTAAACGTAAGTACTCCAATTATTAATTGGATAAGTTTGGAAAAATTTCGAAAATCGTAAAACTTTTGCATTTCATAAAAGTAATGAATATTTTCCAAATGAGCTTCTAAATTGAAATTACTTCCTATTAAAATTTAAAGATAGCTACGCCCCTCTATTTGACGTCAGAAGCATGTGCATATCTCATAGGGCAAGAAATCACAAATTATCTCTAGTTTCACTTGTTTTTGTTTCATTGCTCTATCTCATACCATTCAAAAGTTATCAGGGGGGGCATTTACGATCTCACTGTATAATCAATGCCCTAGGCATTCCCAGACCATCTTGGAACTGAATTCAGATCCTTGATAACTGCTTGACTATCAGACATGATGATAATCTCCTTCTTTCGATAATTTCTATCAATTTTGAACTGGACGCATCTTTCAATAGTGTGTATTTCCGCCTGAAAGATACTTGGGTATTTTTCCAAGTTCGACGCACTTGGTTTAGGCCATATATTCTTATGTCGAGTAACTGCGTTTTGGACATCAGTGTACCATTTGATGGCATTTCTATTCAACTTCAAGATGGTATTATGATCCCACCCGCTCAGATTTTTTTTTTTACATGTCATCCCGGGAGTATGTCCCAGGTTTGATCACCGTCAGGAGATTGAAGCTTATACCCAAGCGTTCCTTCCTTGACCATTCTGAGTGTGGTTCTTTTTGCCACGTCCGCTACCACAATTTGGAGAGGGGTAAGATCTAATACTACGTCGATAGCTACTGTTGGGCAAGTTCTCATAGCCCCAGTTATGCATATGCATGCTAATCTTTGCACTTTCGAGAGGTTAATTCTCTCTGTAGCCAGATTAGTTGTTTTGCTTCAAGATGCATAAGTGATGATTGGTCTCACTATCGCTGTATACATTTTTGCATTTACAAAAAGCAGTATTTTTGGGTTGCATCTCAAATTTTTCCTTGCAAAGTTTGTGCAAGTTCATGTTTGTTCCGTAGAAGTTTATTGTCTAGGGTAAGGCCTAGGTTTATGTTTCTGAGATTGGATTTTCTTTTCCTAGTGAATGCTACTAAGGTAGTTTTAGTGGCGTTAACAGATGAGTCACACCGATTAACACCATCTTCTCGTAAAGTTCAATCCTCTTTGAACTGTGTCACAGAGGGTATTCTCAAATTTGCCTCTTGCGTATATAACATACAGATCACACAGTCGACCTATAGTCAGGGTAACGTATGTCGGAATCATCGGCAAGAGAGAAGTAGGGATGCATTGGTGATACAGCTCGGTCTGTGATACAGCGCTTCACTCAACAGAGTGTAGTTGCATTTTGTTGGCGAAAGTAATTCATGCTATCTCCCTTCCCCACTAGTTCGAACCTGCGGTGCATTGACTATAGGTTGTCTGTTTGATCTGTATAATCAGGGTATCTTTGATAGGGTATGCCTAGATCAGCCAGCCCACATAAAAGTTCGTCTACTATTAAGCTCCACATAAGTGGGAAACTAACTCCCTCCTGTGGGCATCCTCTGGTCATACTAACTGAGGTGGTCTTAGGTCCCACCTCCGCCTTCATCGACCTGGTAGACAGTAGCTGCGACATTCATCTGGAGGTCATACCATTCATTCAACTATATTTTTGGAAAAAATTACAGGAGTGGTTGGTAGTTTAGTACTCGGTATTGCCACCTCTGGCTCTTATGGTCGGTCGCATTCGACTTCAAAACGTAAACAAAATATGTCCATTTAAAAACGCTTTTTTACAATTTATTCGATACTTTTTTTTGACGGAGTGGATTTTTAATCCTAGAGCATAGCGTGGACAAATCATGCGTTACGTTACCATTTTGATTGAGTTACAAGTTTTAGAGTTGGCCTTTCAAGAAGTTGATATTATATCGATAATTGAAGATACGAGTGGATGAAGGTGCTATGTCGCATTTTAAAAGCTGTCTTTTTTGCATGAATCAAAGTGTTTTGTATCCATCTTTCACATAGCACCATCGAAAATTCCAGAAATTCAAGAGCACTCGAGTCTTGTGAATGTATGAAGGGGTTATGTTACACTACTTTTGAGAAAAATTACATAAAAAAACTTAATCTCTGAAAAAGTTCGATTTTGTAACAGAACACCTTCATCCACTCGTGCCTTCAATTATTAAAAAGGTGGTAAAATATTTCGGCAAGCATGTATAAAGATGTCCTCTTGGAATAGCTCATGTTTTGCTTCTAATAAAGCAATTAATGCTGTTTCAGCGCCTAGTAGATTAATGCAAAATGTGAATGGACCTGCCCTCAGCGTGTATGGCTGGTTACATAACCTACTCGTCAAATATAAATTGTTATTTATAACTTTATGACAATATTATCTGGGTTTTACTGTAAATTTGGAGCTTGCAAATTGGCGTTCCTGGAATTTATTATTTAGTTTTTTTTAATATTTTATTAATACGTTAATTATTCCCTCCCTTTTATGGGAATAACGGTCATGTTAACGGTTATTTTATTCCCAGTTGCAAGACTGGTCTTCGATAAACAATCAAAACCAAATAACTGTACGAAATTTTGAAGTGGCTCGTTCTTTCTCTGCTGCAAGAGGAAGCGGTTGTATCGGTGGTCGCTCCTACAATTTAAAGCATTACACATTAAAATACCCATATCTCATTTAAATCAACATTTACCTGTAACGACCCTTTGTATATCCGTACGAAAATTTTCCTAAGAAGAAATCCTTGTAGAGCCGGCTTGTAGGCCCTCACTTACATCCGAATTTAGGCTTCGTTTTCCTTGCATCCGGACTTGAAATGATACAATTTCCTGTCCCAAGTGTTTATAAACGATTTCCCACCTGCAGTGCAAACAATGAACTCTGTGCGACATTCGCCACCTTAAATATTTATAACTTTATAGCAAATTAGGCACGATATATTGCTAGTTTTCTCGGCAACTCTAAGCTGAATATGGAATTGTTTGCCAATAGAGGAGGAATCGTTAATAAAAGGTTTCGATTCGCCTACCATTAGGCTGTATTATTTACTGATCAGGCGCCATTTTTTTTTTGTTTTAATAGGTTGATTCATCTATAACTTATAAGAAATTGAATGAAGACAAAAGCAATTATATTTAACTCGACAGCTATTTAAAGTGCAATCATAAAAATAAATAAAATTAAAAGAATTTCCCTAGATTTCTGAACTGAAACCTCTAATGTAGGACAATACAGCATTACATCCAGACGTTCGTTTTTTTCTAATTATGCCGGACAAACAAATCAATCTCCGCAGCGCTGAAAAAAAATATAGCCCAACGTTAATGCAGCCCATTGTAACGGGGCTCACATGGGCGATTCGTACGCGGTAAAAAAACAAACGAACACAAACGCAAGGCGATAGCTTTGTTCGAAGCCCTCGTGGATTACCGGCAAACCAGAAGCGTAAATACGGCGTCACTCACGTATGCAAATAACTCTAAATGGGACTAGAGCCGATTGCGAACGTACATCGTTTAAGTACGGGCTTGCGTGTCCGGATGTTCAGGGATTTTTCAACGGAAGTGGGAATGCTATGCCAGCTTTGAAATGCGGTGTATGTATTCGGAACAATCGACGTTTAGCTGCATTTGGAAGAATTGCAGTACATTGTAGAGGATTAGGTATATGAATCGTGAGATTACAACTTAATAAGAGAGTTTTTACTCTAATTTTTTTTAAAATACAAACATGCGTTGATATTTACTTGAATGAATTTGATGTACCGAATAGTTTAACTTCGAAAATAAGTAAGTTTTTGAGGCGTATGTGTTTAAAATACAGCGCGTGATACGACAAACTTGCATTAAAAGTATGTGTTTCGTTTAGTGGTGGGCACTATCGATAGTGACTATCTAAAGTCTATATATAAACTATCGATAGTTTCGACTACCGATAGTTGATAGTTTCTTTCTTTTGTAATATCTATAGTAGCTGATATTGATGAAATACTAGTGTTAAGACAATTATCATTAGCATGTAATAAAAAAACACAAATAATAAATAACAAGAAACAAAACAAAATGTATTTCTGAGGACATATTAGTTGAGTAGAGTGGTGGGTATTATCGATGATCGACAGTTGTAAGTATTGATAGTTGACTGTTGAAACTATCGATAGTTATCGATGGTCAACTATCGATAGTTATCGATGGTCAACTATCGATAGTCGACTATCGACTACCAACTCTTACCAACCAAACGATCGTAGCAAAAAAATAAATAAATATAAAGGAGAACTTAAAAAGTTCTGCTCTCATTCCGACCGATCGATAGTTGAAAATACCGATAGTGCCCATCACTAGTTTCGTTGGTTAATTTTAAATTTGACCATCCAATATTATTTGTGATTTTGTGATACTTTTTTAATTTGGGTGTAAGGTCGGAATGAGAGTAGAACTTTTTAAGTTCTCCTTTACATTTTTTTTTTTGCTACGATCGTTTGGTTGCCATGTAGCAACTTTTTCAAGCAGTACGTAATCTGTAATATCAATTATAATTAGCGGTTACAATTTGCATTTTTTTTTTTTTTACATTTACCTAGTGTGTTTAAGCAATTAGTGTTTTGTTTTTCCACTGTGTTTTTTCTTTCCTTCCATTTAGGAAGAAGTCAAAATTGATTTTGTTAATTATCTTAAATTCTCAAATACACAAACTGAACAATTAAAACAATTAACTATACTTACAACAAATAAATGTATGATACGAACTGACATGTGTTACAAACAAACATATACTCCAAAATCTAAGTTTAACGTATATGGAGATATGTGTAATTTTTGCTCTATTTCTTTGTTATTGTCTTTATTTTTCAAATGGTAAACAAATCAAACTAAAATAGATAGTAGTTTCCAAAATATATGGTACTAATAGTGTGTTGTTATTTAAAAATATATCGGATTGGTTTACATAATTTAAAGTCTAATGAGTGATCTGTCTGTCTGGAACACAAAATCATAAGTAAGATGTGTTGATGTAAGTTCCATATTTAAAATAATTTATTATCGCATATACAATATTTTGAACGTTTTTTACACCATTCATTAACTAAACATTAATTAATATTTTTATTATTTCTCGATCAAAAAAAAAAAAATAATTTTCTGTTGTTTTCAGAACTGTTAATTGAAAAAGACTAATAAAATAGAAACGCTCAAAAAACAGTTTTTTTTATTTTCACTAAAGCCTGATTTTTAATTAGAAGTAGATTTTTTTAACAATGAAATTTGAAATATTAAGTTGACTACGAGAAGAGAGGGGATAAAATAAAGTATCTTTAATTTGTAATAACTCCTGTCTTTTAACTAGCAATCTCTAATTTCCCCTACTCCAATTATAGTCCATCTTAAAATACATATTGCTGTGAACTGATTGTACAAGCATATAAGTTTAAAGAAATTAAAAATGGCAAAATTAATTTAGCTAGCTCAGCAAATATGAATTTAAAAGGGCGCAAAAGATTCTTAAATCTCAGAGTAACTTTCATGAAAAATAATAGTGGGCGTTTGTAAAATTTGACTTTCTTTAAAATCCCCAAAGATTGAAATGGTTGATTCAAAAATAAAAAAAACTATTATTTTAAAATGATATTTACAATCATTAAATTTATTGTTTAAAAAGAAAAAAGAAAAAAAAACCATTTAATTACAAACAACAGGGAAAAAAACCTTAAGACTGAATGTCTTGGATTAAAATAACCCCTTCGTGAATTTACAATAAAAAAGGACAATGCAAATCCTTTAGCAAACAAAATGGTGGATGCGTTCTAGAAGGAAAATCTTATACCACAAAAAATTCACGTGGTCTCAAAACAAAATCAAAGCAAGTTACAATTAAATTAAGTCACACGTGGAGAAACAAGTAAAATCAAAAATGAAATTTAAAATACAAGCTCTAAGCTACTTTTCACCTACCCCGAGGTGATTAAAATACAAAAAAAATTAAGACTAACAAAAAAAACGGAAAATTTAAACTCTAAACGCGATCACTTCTAAAACGAAAATTATTAATGAGCATTACATATAAATTGTGCACAACGATATAACACCTATTAATAACTGAGTTGCTAGATGGACGATTTTAAAATTTCAAAACAAACGAACTACATCTTAAAATAAAAATGAATTACCAAAAACGGTAACCAAGAAAACTAAACAAAACAGTACCCACGCTCGTCAATCTGGTAACTGAAAAGGCCTCAAGGTAACACAGTCATATATATGAGATTTACAACATCTGCGTGCGATGAAGCCGCAACGCAACGCAAAGAAAATACTAGCATATAAACTATATACAATACTGGTACACGCAAAATGTACAAATAAATGAGATTAACTTTACACAACTGAACAAATAAAATAATACTAACAATTAAATCAATTAACAAAATCTTTTCAAAATAAACAAATATTAGAATAGCGGAAACTCTATCCTTGCTCTGACAAAACCAATTCGGACTGAACAAAAATACAAATTTAAATTTCCGAAACCCGGGGTGCCATTCCACAGCAATATGTATACATAAATGTCAAAAAAAAATAGTTTCTCCATAATTCTAGCATACAATTCAAGTAAATATTAGTGGTGTGCTTAACGAGCGATTTTTGCATTCGGTTATATCAAATGAACGACCGATCATTCATTAGCTTATCTAGTGTTCGGAAATTGGCAAAGCAAAATATGCGTATATGTAATACATAAGTAGCCTTTATACCTTTTCAGCCGCATGTTTCACGGATTATTTATCGCGCAAAAAATTTATATACAACACTCCTTAATCATTCACTCGTTCAAGGACATTCTATGTACACAGGTATTACATATATATACGCATGGAGTGTCTATTAGTTTTCGGAATCTTCGCTTTGCCGATATCCGAGTTCTCGGTAAGCTAATAAACGATCGATAATTCATTTGATATAATAGAGTGCAAGAATCGTTCGCTAAGCATATCGCTAGTAAATATTCAATCCCCACACTATAAACTCACAATAAACAATGTAGCATTTGACGGTTATGGTAAGTAAATAATTCTCACCAATCATCTCCTTGTTTCAGAAATTCTTTCGAAAGACTGGGCACGTACGACAGCGGTTTCGATATCTGGGGCGGGGAGAACCTCGAACTCTCCTTCAAGACGTGGATGTGCGGCGGTACCTTAGAGATAGTGCCATGCTCGCACGTCGGTCACATCTTCAGAAAACGATCTCCGTACAAGTGGCGCTCCGGTGTCAATGTCCTGAGGCGGAACTCCGTGCGACTGTCCGAGGTTTGGTTGGACGACTATGCCAAGTACTACTACCAGAGGATAGGTAATGATAAAGGCGACTACGGTGACGTAACCGAAAGGAGGGCACTCAGAGAGCGATTGAAGTGCAAGGACTTTAGATGGTACCTGGATAATATCTATCCGGAATTGTTTATACCTGGTGAGGCTGTCGCCAGCGGAGAGGTATGCAATTTGCAATATTATAATCGATTTCGGTTTGTTTTCTTTGTACGTTCACTCGTATTTCAAAGTACAACAGGTTGTAGAAATTCAGATAAAACCATGTCAACCGTTCCTTAAAAGAAAAGATTTATAACCATTTTTAAATTTTGGCCAGGAAAAACTGCCTTTAAAACCACTATACGGGTGATTTTTTTGAAAAGATTCACCTCAAATATTTCAAAAACTAAAAGGAATTTAAAAATTTTCAAAAGCGCGTCTACTTTTCATTCAAGGGGAAAACAGTTTGACATATGAATTACATTTTTGACGTTTACAACTGCACCGCCACGGTAAGTTTACATTTTGATACTCACAAATTTTAAATGGAACGACCCATCGTGTGGTACCTCAAATGAAAGCTTATTTTATTAGGATTATGGTGATGTGTTAGCACTTGTTCACTTTTTTGTTTAGTTTATTATCGAAAAATGATCAGCAAGACTTTTTTAATCAAAGACATCCAGATAAGCATATGGATCATAAATACGTTCGCGAACTTGTGCAAAAATTTGAAAAAACTGGATGGGTAGTGAACAAGAAAAGGCGTGCAAATAAGATAGTAGATGAACTGGTGGAGATCGAAGTAATTAGAAATTTCACTTTGGAGCCAACCAGCTCTTTGCGTCAAGTTGCAGCATCCTCTGAACTTTCTTACTCGCCGGTATGCAAAGTCACAAATATGCATAAATTTCACCCGTTTAAAATGCAAATAGTGCAATAGCTTAGCAAAGACGATGCGTCTTCGACTAGAATTTTGCGAAACTATGACCCAAATGATTCACGCTAATCCTAATCTGGTAAAGAATATTTGTTTTAGTGATGAATGCTCGCTTTTCTTAAATGGACATGTGACCAAACATAATGTACGATACTGGAGTGATGAAAGTCGCCATATTATAAGAGAGGACATACCAAGAAGCCTCAAAAAATTATAATATTTTATTAATTTTTTTAATAATATTTGGGCAGGAATACTAGTTGATTCAATTGTTAGGCCCATTTTCTCTTTAGAGAAGCACTAACACAGTTGTGACATTTATTTGAATATGTTGGAAAACATCATCGATCTTCTAATAACTGAGGAAGCAGAAAACCAATTTGAAGCAGAAAGTACCAAATCCTCGATGAACACCAATTCTTTTTTCAGCAGGACGGTGCCCCTCCACATTATGCTGAAAATGCTCGTAACTAGCTTAACCAAAGATATGCAACGATTGAGTGGCCTCCGCGATCACCAGACCTGACAAACTCTGACTTCTTCCTGTGGGGTCATTTAAAGTCAGTAGTATATAAGACTCAACCATTAGATTTAAATGATTTACGTCAACGAATTATTAACGTGTTTAGAAATATTCCAAGGGGAACTTTTGAAAAAGTGAGACAAAGAATTGAAAACCGACTTTACTACTGCATGGAGAACAACGGTGCTCATTTTGAGCAATTATTCTGAATATTGTTGTTTGTTTGTTTATTTTTTTTTTTTAATGTTATTGTTTGACTTTCACTGTAATTTAGTTCTTCGGTTACCTTGTAATATTTCTTATCATTGATTCTGATTAGTTGAATTGGTACATCTCATTGCTTAATTTAATATCTTCTAGCGGCCTGATTATATAAACAAATTCTGGGAATATCAATATGTCAAAATATAGCATTCTTAAATATTAAATAAATGAAAGCTATTTGACATAGGATGAATTAATTGTTTTCTCTTTTTGATGTATAAATTTAAGACGACGTACTACATTTTTTCATAACGTATGAAGAGTTTCAGATCACAAATAAGAAATACACTTGTGGTTTCTAACTTATGTACTGTAATGCCCACATAAATCTAATACGACCTAACTTTAACATTGTGCCAAACTTTCCTAATATTGACTAGTGTTCAGCATTGTTTTATTAGCCATTTTTTGAGTAAAAGGTTAGATGTCAAAATGATGCTTGACGATAAAAAATTCAAATATTCAATTGAATTAAAAAAGTAGATGTCCTTTTGAAAACTTTTAAATTCCCTTTAGTTTTTGAAATATTTGAGATGAGTCGTTTTCAAAAACTCACCTCATATGTTTTACTTAAGAATAAAAAACTCTATGAACATACCTGAACTTTCTTTGGGTACATATTCCTTTCTCAGGACATGCAACATACGAGTATTAAGTCTAATTCAAAACCTTAATATGTCAAAAATGGCTTTTACCCTTTTTGATAGTGTATGGTATGAAAGTATCTCACTTTCGCGATCAAAAAGGGCTCCTAAAATGGCTTGCCAGATCGCCGGATCTTACACTAGTTGATTTTTCTCTGGGAGCATCTTAAGTTTAAGGTGTACGCCTCAGTTTCAGCTTCCTTACAAGAATTACACCAAGATATTTTTCATGAATGCCAAGAAATAACTCCAGAAATGTTGCAAAATGCCAGGAGAGCATTTGGAGGTTAAGAGTCATCATTAATATTTGAACGTTTATTAAAGTAAAATCCAAACTAATTCATTCTAATCGTATTTTGTTACAGTTAATTAAAAGGCCTTTTGAATGAGTGGTCATAAAACTCATCTTCCCTGCTCAAATTTTAAGAGTGGGAGCTGCTGTGCCCCCAGAAATCATTTTAAATCATCAGGCTCTGCATTAAAAGATGCCCCCTTGATATGACAATTGACAGGTTACGAAATTTTATATAAATCACGGCAGCTAATGAGTTATTTGAGGTTGCTCGTTTCAGTTGAAATGTAAATAACATTTATTTAAACAAATGGTAAGATTGTGTGTTATTTTCTTAACAATTATGAGTCGTCAATGAAAATATATGTTACCTTTTCATAATTTTAATATTCGTCAAAAATAACTCCACCGTAGGATATTATTTAAAGAAATATTAAAAATGTAATTGTTGCGTTTATAATCCTTTAAACCGTATTTAATGATTACGCGAGCACTTTATTCAGGCACGTGGTCATTTTTCCCTGTTTTGTCTTTAAATGGTGAATTTGACAGATACGTTGTCACTTGCTACCTTTCACCTAGCATATTTGGAATCAGAGGTAATTCAATTACAAAGCTTGTATCCAATCACGATGCAGATAAGAAATCCGTATGAATCCAACTTCGTGAAACACATTGTATAAAATAGGACACAATTTAACATTAAAGTTATTGTAAACATAGTAATACCATAAGGGTTCATTTACGAGTTTCTCTTCTCCGCCCCGACCTGGTTGCGAATTACATAACGAACATCAAATCCAAAGTTTATTCTACCCCAAGCAATGCATGAAGGTAAATGTAGTATAAATGTGTAGACTCACTGCTACAAAGGGACAACATAATCCAGTGCCCCCTTGTGGTCTTGAAAGCTTTAAGTCCTTCTGGACTTCCTGAATACAGACTTCTTCTTAAAATGGGAGCCCCATGATATGAATGCTGAAGTTGAAGCCGCCTAACCCTAGAATATAACGAGTATGATCTTGCGTTAGGTAACTCTAAATAATAAATTAGACCTTAGGGCTTATAAGGAAATTTCCTACTCGATTACATTATTAGAGCATTAAAGCGTATTATATTCGGCATAATACACGTTTTGTTCCTACCTGTCCAGTCACAGACATCTGGAACCTATCATAGTAGAGACACACCGTCTCCACTATGGACGCTTAATTAAAATATAATAAAACACGGGCCATATTGTAATTTTGATAAGTACATATATCTCTACTTATTATATCGAGTTGTTAACACAAGTATAATGCTCAAAAATAATTAAAAATGTCAACAAATAAATATGAAGTTAGATTACTAGCCTAAAAAAAAGAAAACTAGGTCTTAGAAACTCTGTCTTAAAACACAACATGAAATGAATAAGTTGTTCTCGTTGGAGACCTAGGTGAAAGTAAACAAATATTCAATACGCAAGCAATGACAAAACATGATGACTGTCAACCATGTTCCTGAGTTACATGAAAATAAGTTGCTTGTCATGAATTAGCTGCTGTAGATAGAAGGTTTAAGGTCAACGTCGTACGTTAAATAAACAAAAAATATACTGTTGTTCGCGAAAATCCGATCGCCTTATTTAGGTACTTTTTATGGGGATCTTTCGAGTAGTAGCTCACAAATTTCAATTTGGCTTTAACTTTAGTATTTCATTCGCATATTCAAACTCTTGCATCTTTCCTTTTCCTTAATTTAATTTCAGGCTTTGTAACACCAACCAGTTTCAATTATTATAACTTCTTGTAGACCCCAATGTACATACGCTAAGAAGCCTAAAAAAGCTCTTTCGGTAAGCTTCAGCAAAGACACAACGGTGTTTCAAGCTAAGATTGCTGCAATACACCATTGTGTCCGAGGTATATAATAAGCGTGGACTCTAAGCTGATTTGGGACTGTGTGACCGCCCTAAACACCTAAAGGAAATTAACCTTGGCCTGGGTCTTAGCCACTCGGGCGTGAGAGGAAATGAGGCGATGGGCGAGCTGGCCAGGCGAGGTTCGTCAAGGCCATTCGTTGGAGCCGACCCCTCTTTCGGCACTACCAAATCGTAAATTAAAAAATCCATCAATGAATGGATACATAATCAGTCCAGAGGACAACGACAGGCAAAAGAACAAAGGCCTGAATTTACTAAAGACCTACTGAATAAGGGCAGGAAAACTGTCAAAATGATAGTAGGTCTGCTGACTGGTCACTGTAGACTAAATAGACAAATGTACAACATAGGCCTGGCAGATGACGCAACCTACAGATTCTGTCAAGACGAGGAAGAAGCAGCAGTTCATGTGCTGTCAGGCGCTCTCAAAGATGATAGGCCTAATTAAGAGGGCAAAATCAGAGAGAGTCCTCTAGGAAAAAAGGGGATCACAATAGATCTGAGAAGGTCGCGGTGAAACAGGTCCATAGGCCACAATAATGCTAATGTAATCTAATCTAAACCACGACATCTTTTGCTGTACGTCGACCGATTTGAAACAGCGGCCGGAAAACTTGTCTGAAAAAAAAACTTTTTTTCAAATTACTTCCTACTGTGCTTATTTTCCAGGCCGGAACCACGTTCTAGCGTTGCTATTAAGCTGAAACTGAGCTTCAGATCAACGGCCGTAGCAGCAGCACTGAAGATGCCCTTTGTGATTGAGGACAAAACATCGACCAGAAGAAGATCTAAGACGCAGTTGCAACACGGAAACTAAGCAGAGTATAATAAGAATAACGATCGCAGAAGTCTATTTGTTTGTTTTTTTCTTTTTGTGAAAGGCATCTGATATATAGTTTCCGGAAACTCTGTAGCCTTTTGGCTTCTTGTATTTAGTCTCTCATTTCTGTTAGCCAGTAAATTACACCAGCCATTCCAGGATCCTAATACCCTTCCTAACTTGTACAGGTC
>RXPK01000748.1:0-104685 GCA_004143645.1 Protaetia brevitarsis
ATACACAGAAAAAAGTGATTTATAGCTTTGATAAGTGCATATATCCTCTGAAAGCTGCATTTACACCCAAGAAATTTTAAAATTCACGATTGCTGGTGTCCCGATTTTTCCTGTGAGAAGTGTACAGGTATCCCACCGAAAACTGGATCTCGATTACTCGTTTTTGCTTTTAGGAAAAAGCCTTTTATACAGAAGTTTTACAGAATTCAATCTTGTATAACATAAAAATATTTTTAACTATACAAGGTGTTCCAAAAGTAGGCAAATTTACTCCGTTATTTTGCTGTAATTTCTTGTATTATTTTTCTTTTAGGTTTAAGGTTGAGTAGATTCAATAAAAAAAAATAAGTTCTAATATGCATTTTATTTCTTCTTCTTATATCTGCTACGATCGTTTCGTTATACTTTGTAATAGCTTTTCTGTTTAAAATATCTGTAAAAACAAGGACTATCAGTGATTACTTATTGAATTTGTTTCTATTTACAATTATCTAATTATAAACTTTAACTTTACGATGTGTAACAATTTTTTTTCTTTTTGCGTTCCAATTTTAAATGGAACAGCCTTTTTTTCTTTAACTCTGCCTCAGCACTTCTAGTTGCCTTAGGGATTCTCCAGACTTCTATTTTCTTGTAGCAGATGTTTATACGTAGTGCTTGTAAGGATTGTTGTCTTTCCCTTGTTACGCTTTGATGAAACCTGTACTTTATTCCTAACATGAGAAATAGGCATTATGTCTTCGAGAAAGCATAATGGCATATCCAGGCATAACGGACCAGACTGAAGAGTGAAATAGTGATGTTCCCATGTTGCCCCATGTCAATAGCCCCATCTTGCCCCTTTCGGACATTTTCTGGTTATGTTATAATAACATATTAAATATTTGAAATAAACAAATAACGCACTATAGAAAATACATGCAATACATGTCAATTAATAAGCACAAAAAAGTGTAGTTGTAAATAATTTACTTATGCCTCCGATACTGGCCGTTGAACTCACCATCAAAATAATAACGAAATTCTGGAAATTACAAAGTTCATGCACAAACAGTAATAACTTTGTTATTACGACTAGTAAAGTTTCCTACATTACAACAAACATAAAACAGCACTTGTCAATATTAGGACTGCTATTATTTGACAGATACTTGCTGCCGTTTTGTAGATAAGACGATGTCCCCATCATGCCTCGTAGCCCCATCTTGCCCCACCCTCCCCTATATGTCTATCTCTAATAACAATGGTGTTATTTACGCTTTTGTAAGAAAAGGCCCTACTGCAAGCATTGATTTAAGGCGGCGTAATTTGTATATGCATTTGTTTTAGATATTCACATTTTAAATACCATACATACTGTCATGGAATGTGTATTTGATATTATTTAAGTGTGAAGTTACTAATTTTGCTTATATATATTTAAAAAATAATTTGATATAACAAGAAAAGGATATAAAATGTAGCAGCAGACAGCCAGACGATGTCCAAGGGATGTAGGAGATCTCTGCATTTGGCAAGTCCTTCAAGGCATTTACCTTTAGAATTTTCCCTTCAGGAAGTAAGATGATCAGCAGTGAAACACCAAAACACACATCGAGTATGAATATTAGAATTTGAATAGTGTATTTTTACAACAGATATTGACAGATCAAAGTTGGATCCAAGTTCAATCATATGAACATTTTCATATATTTTTACAGTGTATTTTATTTATTTAAACTTAGTCTAATAATGTTTTTATATACATTGGCATTCCAATTGCATTGATATGTCAACAGAAAGACATGAAAATTGCTGAAAATTCGATTTCGTCACAATTTTTGTGTATAAATAGTTGCCTACTTATTGTACAGTAATTATTTTTTTTAGATTGTTAATTTTACATGGTAAAAGTGTTGAAAATTTTTAAATGTATTTTTCTCATGATCCAGAGACACTTACCTTCATTATATTTTAATTGTAAGGTGATTCCAGAATTTTGCAATAATTATTTATTTTAATTTCGTTTAAACATTCGACAGTCCCTTCAGTCACATGGGCATTCTCATGTATTAATCTTCTTATATTCCCCTCACTTCGATGAATTTAACGGACTCTCTGAGACAGTTGTCCCCCTTGTCGAAGACAATCGCTGTCAAGTCGGTTAGAATTTTTCAATTCGAAAGCATTCACTAGCCAACCTTTGTCAGAGGCAGACGTGTCCCAATTTATTTCGTAAATTTAACGACTATTTTGTTAAAATCTAATTTTATTCCAACTAAAAATCCAACCTAAAAATGATTGTTAATTGTTAAACAAAGTTTATCACATTAATTTTATCTAAATTACCTACAATCTTTGAGTAATGTCTTCTAATTATTATAGTTGATAGCACATCCATTAATTTGTTAATTCCTCACTCTAAAAAGCTTGCAATCCTTGCATAATTTGCCGCCTTGCCGGCCTTTCAAGATCTCATATCGACATATGTTCGGTTAAACGCTCGAACTTATGTCTCCTTTTAGCTTAATTGGTAAAGCACTCGTCCGGTAAACGAGAGGATGTAGGTTCGAATCCTACGTGAGGAGAAAAATTTTTCTTGGGAAAAATTCCTCCTAATTATTACAATTAATAGCAGAAATACATTAATTTGTTACTTGTGCTTTTATATTTCCCTAACCAATTAATGTGGTCTTTTTAAGACGCCAACCGCCTTAACACAACCGGTATATTGGTTCCCCAATAAATAGCTGATTCTAAAAGTTTAATTCTAATTTAGCCCTCTTTCAGACGAGGCGATTAGTTGATTCCACTACACTGTTGAAAATATTACGGTGTTGGCGTTAATTTTGCGCTAGTCAAATATTTTAGCGTTGATTTTTCCAAACTTTGCCAGACGAGTTGACTACGCGCATTTAATAGAACAGAAATTACTAGAATTTCGTGTGAAATTCTTGTTCAGATATGAGGATTGGCTATTTTTCTAGACATTCAGAAGCGTCAACCAATCAGAAATTTTTCCCTCGGATAGAAATATAGAAACCCCACCTATTCTAATACAGTATTGCATTATACGCACCACCTGCATTGCACGTGTATCTGTTTTCGTGTTTGATTCTCCGTATTAACATATCCAAACAAACCACCAAATGTGACTGACTTGCAAAGTGAAACCTCGTGTTATTAAACGTTAATTCCAGGGGGCATAAAAAATTTCAACATCTTGTAGATGTATTGGGAACATCTATTTACGCAATTAGTTTAGACTTGAATCAAATATAAACACAGCATAAACATTCACTTAATTTTATAATGGTTCTCAAAAAATCATTTTAAAATTGGTACGTTTAGTTGAAACCCAAACTTGTGAATGAGTGGTTTTGCATATTTATAATTGAGAAAACGTCTTAAAGAGAGAATATTATAGCACTAAGAAATAGGAGTTGCATATTAAAAAGACGTTCTGTTTAGAAAATGGTGTTAAAACACCCAATAGATCGCATTCATTTAGTTAAACAGCTAGTAAATTTGTCTAGTCTAGGTCAAATAAAATGTGACTAGAAGTATTTTATAATTCCACGTGTCAGTTGGACAAAATAACTCCTTAGCAATAGACAATACTTGACTATTTTTGCTCGTCAAATTTAAACTTCTATAGTTCTCGACAAAATAACATGAAAAGAGTGTGGACCTCTCCTGACTATTAAATTAGTCAAAAAAGTGTTAAAATTTTCAACAGTGCAGTTGAACGGGCGGTTGTCAAGGAGCATCCTGATATGAACCTTTGACAACCGCCCCTTTTAACTAGTGGTTTCAAATAAAGGCCTCGTTTGAAAGACGCCTTGCGATTCAGTTACAGTCAAGAAATGAAAAACGTTTAATATGGACGATTTGTTTATTTTTTACAGATGTCAATCAAAGCGGCACTATCGATAGGAAAGATTTCGAATTAGCTATCGAGGTAAGTTTATCGAAAATAATAATATAAGATAAATGCCTAAATCCCGTTTTTCATAACAAAGTTTAGTTGGGTTTAGTTTATCTCCCAATGAGTACAAAATATCAAAATAACAAACTAGATAAAGTTAAAACTAGGAAAAGACAATAAATAATACAAAAGTAAACTAAAGGGCAGAGACACTTTATAAAAACAACTCAGGTTAGTTGCCTTGCACATTCATATAATACTGCAGTCTGTAAGTACTGTTTAAAATATCGGCGCACTTTTGCTAATTTGGTAATATTGCGGCTACGATGTTAGTTAAATTATCAAAGATGTAGCTGATTACAATCGTGTAATCGATAAAAAAAAAACAATTCAAAATCGCGTTTATCAGTTATAATAGATAACTTTGTTTTTATTTGAATGTATCACCCTGTATATGTTGTCAGAACCGATAAGTTTGAAATTACAACCATACTATGCAACTTTTTCCTAGTATGAAATTTTTAGGCTTAGATACTCTGTGAATGGCTTTAAATTAAGGTATCATTGCAATAATTTTCTGACGGAATTAGTTACAATAAATCAGGCAGTACGTTGTATTTGTACGAGACATGCGAATTATAACGGCTATTTATCTGTAATAGAAGCATTAGAGAATTTAAAAAGTCCGATCGATTTGTTATTAGATACTCGGGATATGTTATGTTAGGGGGATGTAATTTCTTTTTAGGCTAGGGCTCACGTAGGTATAACCGGTAATGACATGGCGCATCAATTAGCAAAAGAGGTGGTGTCTAGTAGAGATACTGCGGTAATTAATTAGCTGTAGGTTAATTTCGACTAGCGTAGTTAAAAAAGCGTTTGGGGACAAACTTGATATGATTGGCAGACTAGGTGGGATATTGTTTTAAATGGAAAGTGAACTAGAAAATTTATCAATCACGTTACAAGTTTAAAGGGGATCACGGTAATTTTAAATCGTATTTATGTAGAATTGGGAAGGTTAATGATTCGCAATATGAATGTGGTGGGGTATATACAGCAGCGTATGCTTTGTATGTATTGTCATGGAGAGATTACTTGATATTCTACTATTATTTTAAAAAGGGAATGTTACTATTTTACTTAGTTATATTTTTAAAACTTATTAGATATAATAGAAAAGGATATAATATGTAGCAGCAGACAGCCAGACGATGTCCCGGTGATGTAGATAATCTCTGCATTTGGCAGGTCCTTCAAGGCATTTTCCTTTAGAATTTTCCCTTCAGGAAGCAAGACGATCAGCAGTGATACACCTACACATCGAAAATGAATATTAGAATTTGAATAGTATAATTTTACAATAGATTTTGACAGATCAAATTTGGATCCACGTTTAATTCAAGTGAACAGTTTTATTTATTCTACAAGGTGTATTTATTTCGTTCAAATTTATTCTAATAACGTTTGGATATGCATTGGCGGTCCAATTGCTTTGATATGTCAACAGAAAGACATGGGGAAATCGCTGGAAATTGAGTTCTGTAACAATTCTATGTGTATAAATGGTTGCCTACCTTTTAGGTGCAATAATAAAATTTTAAGATTGTTAATTTTAAATAGTAACAAGCGTTTAAAAATTTCAAATGTATTTTTCTCATAATTCAGAGACACATACCTTTGTTATGTCACAAGTGTAAAGTGATTCCAGATTTTGTAATTTTATTTATTTTCACTTCGTTGAAACATCCGATAGTTCTGGCGATCACATGGCCATTCTTATATATAAAACAATGGATGTTCCCCTTATTTCGGTTATAATAACGGATTTTCACAGACAGTTGGATCCCTTGACGAAGACAATCGCTTTCAGGTCAGTTAAAACATTTTCAATTCGAACCATCCACTAACCGAACTGTGTTAGAGGCAGCCCTATTTCATTTTGTTCTTGAAAATTTTAACGGCTATTTCGATAAAATCCAATTTTATTTCAACTCACAACCTAAAAATAATTGTTTGTTGTGAAACAAAGTTTATCACATAAATTTTATTCCAAATTACACACGATTTTTGGGTAATTTTTCTTCAACGACGATTTTTCCCGAGTTTCCTGTGATGTTCCCGTCCTGATTTGAGCCAGACTCCGTGATCTGATATACCTATGATGTACCAGGGCCCTGATCCGAATCCGATTCGAACATTCCAGACTACTCCAATGCTCACAGAAGGTATTTCTCGTCAAATCTACCTCAAAAATAAACGTATTATTTCAATTCTAATCTAAATTTATTAATACTTATAAGAAATTTTATTTTAATCCGTTCTGCAAAATTTGAGGTTAGATATTGTTTGTATCGTTGCAAAAAACCGTTCGCGGTTACTTTGAGGAAATTTGTGTAATTAGGTTTATAAGTATTTAATATGTATTTACGTTACGAACCAATATCCAGTGATTTACCATCAAGGTTGGCTACTCTGTTTCACACGTCTATTTAAGCCTAGCTTAACTCCGTTTGAACGGTCAGAAAACGCGGGATTTTTAAAATTTAACTTAAACGTATTCACGTTCGAAACTATGAATTTGAATTGCAGAAGGTGGAATTACTTAATGAAACTTTAGTGTTATTAATTAAACGGACTCACGGACTTACCTGAGATAATTATCCATAGATTTATGTCTGATATTAAACAAGTCCATTTGAATTTTTTTTAATTAAATAAAATCACTTTTAGCCACACAATTAAATGTTTTAATTTTTTTAATCCGGGCTGTATGCTACTGTGTAGCGTAACAGTATATATGTAGGAAGGGTAATGTTACATCCATGGATCCCTTAGGTCGCAGGACCTAAGGGATCCATTGTGTCTCCTATTCTTGCTATTTCACAGCTGATCTGCCAATTCTATTCCTTTCAAAAAGTGTAAGATGTGAGAAGGCCCCAGATTAGGTAAATTTCCCTCTTCGATTTCACATGCTCCCAGATGCAGTTGCACCGTGCTACGCAATTTGAGAGGAAATGGATGGGTGTCTCATCCTGTTCCCCACAAAATCTACATTCAGGTTCCTTTGCGAATCCAAGCTTACTCAGATGTCCTTTCAGTTTACAATGAGCTGAAAGTATTTCTGTTAATATACAAACATTGTTCTTACTCAGGTTGATGCATTCTGTAAACCTCTTCTGGTGGTAGGTTCCCAGAAGGATTTTACTTTGCTAATATTGAAGAAACTGAGAAGAGAAATGGAACAGAGAAAAGCTAATTATTGGGAGAATCTCCAGGGAATGAGCCCTGGAGATTCTCCCAATAATTAGCTTTTCTCTGTTCCATTTCTCTTCTCAGTTTCTTCAATATTCTACTGTTACTTATCCCGCAAAAGGGTTCAGGCCCTACAAAAGGTATTTCACCCTTTTTTTTTGCAAGATTATTCGATATCTCGTTTCCTTCCTCTGCTGTGTGAGCGGGAACCCTCAGAAGGGTTACTTTATTCTTTTTTTTAGCTCGTTTAATTTCTCTAGGCATTCCCAGGCCATTTTGGAACTAATTTCGTGTGAGCTCGGCGCCGGCTTGATGGTTGCTTGACTATCAGGCATAATGATAATCTCCTGCTTTGGGTAACTTCCTATCAATATTGAACTGGACGCATCTTTCAATAGCGTGTATTTCCGCTTGAAAAATACTTGGATATTTTCCCAAGCTTTTGAAGTACTTGGTTCCAGGCTCATATACTCCTATATCAGTTCTCACTTATTTCTATATTCTCAATTATTTCACATAATTAATTCTAATGAGGATTGCTTAAAACTTCAGAAAGATTTAGTCATCATGTCTGAGTGGTGCAGGAAGAATCGATTGCAATCGATTGCACTCTTCGAAGGCATCACCCCTCATGCATATCTTCTATGATCTCCTTCATTTCTTCCTGTTTTGCCAGAGGAAAACGTCGAGGATGTTGTTTGATAGGCAGGCGATTCCCTGTAGTTATTTGATGTTTCACTAGATTTGCCCTTCCATGTTTCCTTCCTTCGGTGGAGAATAAGTCTGCGTATTCTAATAGTAGTTCCCTTAAAGCTTCTTTTGCGAAATGGTTAAATCTGCAGAAGAATTCTGTAACAAATCTTTTATATTCTTCGAGACATTGTCCTTTCGTCAACCATGTAACAGGTTCGCATAACCCAATTTTCGCTTCTTTTAGAATTGTTTTTTCCCAGTCTACTATGTTATATTTTTGTTAACAATTATAGGAAAATTATTTAGTTGGAGCAAAAGTATTACAATTGTTATGAAATCCATATAGTACTTGGAATTGGTAGTCTTGTAAATATACAAGGTAATAACCTTTAGGTGGAGCACAGGGTTGAGGATAATTTGTAATTATTTAGCTTTTCATAAATAAAGTGATTTTCCATATATTCAATCGCCGCAGTTTGTCATATAACACTCTGTATAATAAGCAATAAGCATCCCTACATATGTTATTTATAGTCCAAGATAACTTACCCAGCATTTCTTCAAGTATTTCTGGAACAGCTAATATTTACTAATTTTTTTTGGACCTCATCTGTTAGACTACTTTGGTGATAACAATTTCAACTTTTCTGATTAAAAAAAAGGAAACATAAAATTTTGCCAATTCGACGAACGCTTTGATTCTAAAGATATCCAAACGAGCTCAATGAAAATTAAACACTCATTTTTCCTCTGGTTTAGATATTTATACATGGCTTTTATTTACCCCTTAATAACTAATCGATACACACATAAATATCTTCCGTACCATCAATTCCAGTCACACACAAACCTTCAATGAACACTACAAAGGTCATTCACGGCTGCTATTTATGCTCGTCCGACAACAAGGGAAACACGTTAACTTTGAACCCATGTTTTCCTGGAAGCGATCAACCGCTTTTGGGGCCAAAGTAAGCTCCCGTCCGAATACAAATCACCCGCGGATGGATACAGTATTGGTTATCTGAAGGACATTTAAAGTTATATCTCGGATCACGTGACTTACACATATTCCGAATACTATTTATGGCAGATTTTCCACGTGAAAACAAAATTACTTTGTGGTATTTCTTTGTAATCACCTAATGTATGCAGAGTTTTTCACGGAAGTGGCTAGTTAGAAGTTTTCGGCCTTTAGCTACCTTTAGTTCTGGAAATTTGGATGTTTTTAATGGTTTGATACTTATTTTCTTTTTAAAATATTTTAAGTAAAAGTAAAGTTTTTTTCACTTCCGGTTAACCGAAAGTCGCCATGAACTTCGTTATTTTAAATGGAATAGCCTTTATATTATTACATTTTTCGATTCAGCATAAGATTCCATGACGATCACAAGTACACCTATCTTCAACTGCTTCTAAAGTATTATGATATGTGTGATATTTTTGACATTTACACTGTAATATATATAAACCTTTTTCTCTGTATATATTTATATTTCTGTTTAATTTTTTAGTTTTTACTTTTGATCGCAATAATACACACAAAAAAGTGATTTATGGCTTTGATAAGTGCATATATCCTCTGAAAGCTGCATTTACACCCAAGAAATTTTAAAACTAACGACTGTTGGTGTCCCGATTTTTCCTGTGAGAAGTGTACAGGTATCCCACCGAAAACTGGATCTCGATTACTCGTTTTTGCTTTTAGGAAAAAGTCTTTTATACAAAAGTTTTATAGAATTCAATCTTGTATAACATAAAAATATTTTTAACTATATAAGGTGTTCCAAAAGTAGGCAAATTTACTCCGTTATTTTGCTTAATTTCTTATATTATTTTTCTTTTAAGTTTAAGGTTGGGTAGATTCAATAAAAAAAATTAAGTTCTAATATGCATTTTATTTCTTCTTCTTATATCTGCTACGATCGTTTCGTTATACTTTGTAATAGCTTTTCTGTTTAAAATATCTGTAAAAACAAGGACTATCAGTGATTACTTATTGAATTTGTTTCTATTTACAATTACCTAATTATAAACTTTAACTTTACGATGTGTAACAATTTTTTTTCTTTTTGCGTTCCAATTTTAAATGGAACAGCCTTTATAGTATTCCATTTTTAAATTTTTCGGAGAAAAATAACCACTTTATATAAGCTACTAGGGGAAGGTGGGGCAAGATGGGAACATTAAGCTTTAGAACACTGCATCAGGATTGCAAATTGATATACAAGGTTCTCAGTACGTTTGTTGTAATCTTTAAACATTTATCTGCTGATGGATGAATTTACAATTTTTCGATGGGTACTCTTGACGTTGTGAGAAAATTTTGAAAAGAAATGTGTAAATACACCATCTTGCCCCATCATGGGGGCAAGATGGGGTTCCAGGTGAGTTAAGAATGGGTCGCACCATAAATCTAGGTAATAGGTAAAAAAAAAATAGTTTCTTAAAATATTCTTAAAAACATGCAGGAACGAAGCTTAAACTTTTTAAAGCGGAACTACTTAAAATAAGAAAAAAGCTACAATAACGATAAGAATATTAAACTTAATCTTTACAATTGAGACA
Organism: Protaetia brevitarsis; assembly: GCA_004143645.1. Classification (NCBI taxonomy): domain Eukaryota; kingdom Metazoa; phylum Arthropoda; class Insecta; order Coleoptera; family Scarabaeidae; genus Protaetia; species Protaetia brevitarsis. The sequence goes on from RXPK01000748.1 coordinate 10,424, forward strand.
ATAGAAGCCGAAGTCATCCACGTTATTCGCACAGCCTCCATGTACCCAATCTCACCATCCATGGCATTGTATCAATACTTCCCCTTACAATACTAACATTGAGCGTCATCTTCCTCAACAGAAGAACTTGATTATTTCCTTGACGTTTTCTAAAAATCTATCTCTTTGCTTTCCTTGCAAAATTCGGCTTCTTGATCTCTTCTGTTTTCTTCTTTGTCATTTTTTTCCTTTAACTCTCCCTCAGCACTTCTAGTTGCCTTAGGGATTGTCCAGACTTCTATTTTCTTGTAGTAGATTTTTATACGTAGTGCTTGTAAGGATTGTTGTCTTTCCCTTGTTACGCTTTGATCGAACCTGTACTTTATTCCTAACATGAGAAATAGGCATTATGTCTTCGAGAAAGCATAATGGCATATCCAGGCATAACGGACTAGACTGAAGAGTGAGATAGTGATGTCCCCATGTTGCCCCATACCAATAGCCCCATCTTGCCTCTTTGGGACATTTTCTGGTTATGTTATAATAACATATTAATAAGCACAAAAAAGTGTAGTTGTAAATAATTTACTTATGCTTTCGATACTGGCCGTTGAAGTCACCATCAAAATAATAACGAAATTCTGGAAATTGCAAGGTTCACGCACAAACAGCAATAACTTTGTTATTACGACTAGTAAAGTTTCCTACATTACAACAAACATAGAACAGCGTTTGTCAATATTAGGACTGCTATTATTTGACAGATGCTTACTGCCGTTTTGTAGATAAGACGATGTTCCCATCATGCCTCGTGGCCCCATCTTGCCCCACCCTCCCCTATATATATTCCATAGCAATAACTAAATAATTTCTCTATGATTACTAATAATAATAACAAAAATATAATAAATCGGCCAGCTATTGGTTGTTATTATGTTTGCGCATATGGAAGGACTTTAATTATCTGCCAGCATTCGCGAAGAAATAATGGAAAACCATGGAAAACCTACTCTTCATGGTAGCAGGACCTGGGAAATAGGCCCAGGCCTTGTTACTGACAGCCAGCAAATTATTATTATTATCCTTCTGGGTTTCGAAGGGGCAGCCTTCACGTTCTTTCATTTCCGATACCTGTGCCGTCTCTAGCTCTTTGGCTCTTCGCGGAATATGAAGCTGACTCCTCTGTCAGTGGAAAGATGAACTATAGTAAAGAAATGAAAACAAATAAAGCAATAGCAGTGCATGTTGGAATATTTAATAATAATTTAACCCTAATTACTTTAATTAATAGTAATTAAATTAGAGATTTATATTTTAAATATTTATTTATACAACTATGTTAATAGCTGTAATTTAACACTAATTCAAATCACTAAAGAGAATTAAATATTATATATTATATATAACTATCTAAATATCCTGTTGTAACCTATCTAATTCTTTCCAGCGTTACAAAAAAGTTCCCACCATTCTACCGACTAACTATCTCTAATATCTATTTCGCTTCGCCGCCAATTTAACCCCTTAACTAATGCACTATAACTTCTGTACGCGACCGCCAGTCATCAGTGAGTGGGCATTCAAATAAAACATGCCCCGCTGTATCTATCCCACCACATTGACAATGTGAATCATTAACCCTCCCAATTCTACATAAATATGATTTACAATTACCGTTACCTGTTACTAATTCTACCGCTTGACACGAAAAATTAACCCTCATTTCCCCATAACGTGTAACATTATCGATAGATTTACTAGTCCACCTCTTATTTGAAATAATATTTCACCTATCTGTCAATCACTATCAAGTTCATTCCTAAACGCTTCTGTAATTACTCATGCCTAACTATCACGCTATTCCTCCTAGATACCGCCTCGATCACTAATTGGCCCCCCTTGATAGGACTAGGGCTTACGTAGATACAATCGGTAATGAGCGATGTATCTGCGTGAGCCCTAGGTCAAAAAAGTTTAAGACCCCGTCGCGTAACATATCTCAAGTATCTAATAACAAATCAGTCTAATATTTTAAATTCCTTAACGCCTCTCATACAGATAAGCTATCAGTTGTAATTCGCACGTCCCATATATAGGGTGATTCACGGAACCTGTCCATTAAATGTTTTTGACTTTGCAATGATGTCTCGATTTTGAAACTTTGGGATGAAGCATAGTTGGCCATGATCTCTTTAGAAAAAATAATTTCATCTATGTCGCACTTCCGGTTACATGGAAAGTCATGGCCAACTTTGATATTTTAAATAGAAACCTATATTTTTTAGTGCATTCTTAGGTTATACTAGGAATTTTAAAGCAAATTTTATAAAACATCTACTTACCTATCGGTTACCGTTTCCGAGTTATCTTGGTTTATGTGAAAAAAGCTCAAAAAAATATGATGCTGTAAATGTTTATAAAGAGTTTTTTATGTTGATTGTGGAGGGTATGGGTTTAATAATAATAATAATAACATTTATTGATTCATAATATTAATACATAATAATTGAATCAGTCAAAGAAAAAGAAAAAGGTTCTCTACTATTTAACCAGGGAATAAAAAGTAAACAAAATTATACAGGTGCCTCATAATATAGGGTTGATTTGGGTAACTTCTTAGTACTAAAAGTATTTCTTTTCAAACGGAACGCTCATTATATTTTTACACACTATGTGATGTAGAATTGAATCCTCTATCAAAAAGCTGTAGGTGTTCTTATACCTATCTCTAACGCTTCATTTAGAATTAGGGATTTTCAGAAAATGTAATTTTTAATTAGTATTTAATTAGTAGTAGGCGCTGAAAAATAATTTGAACTTTAAGAGCATATAGGAAAGACAAAACATAGCATGAAAAAATAAAATTTATTGAATACAAGATAATCAAAAAGGAAATGCTGTATATATCATGCAGGTATAATCAAATTATAAGTGTTGTGTATGACCTTCATTCGCTTGCAAAAACTTTAGAATCCTGATGTAAACTCATATTGTTGTAGCCTGTTTTATTTATTCGGGATCTATGCTATCAAACGCTTTAGTTACTCAGCGCTCTAATTCTACTTTGGTCTATACTTTGACCGAATACACCAGCGATTTTTTTTGTCCCCATAAATAAAAATGAAAGGGCATTAAATCAGAAAACCTTCATTCCTAACCTTCTTATCATTAAATATTGTACTCAGTATACGATCTACTTCATAAGAAAATGGAACTTATCAAACAGAGGCAACTGAATGTCTGTTACGCATTGCCGCAGAATTACGGTATGTCACTGTTTAAGGTGCTATAAATTTGAAAACGCGTTCTGCTATTCATCATTAAGCGAAATTCATCAAAGCTACTGCTGTGAACTGATTGTCCAAGCATATAAGTTTAAAGAAATTAAAAATGACAAAATTAATTTAGCTAGCTCAGCAAAAATGAATTTAAAAGGGCACCAGAGATTCTTACAACTCAGAGTAACTATCTTAAAAAGTAATAGTGGGCGTTTGCAAAATTGACTTTCTTTAAAATCCCCAAAAATTGAAATGGCTGATTCAAAAATAAAAGAACTATTTAAGATGATATTGACAATCATTTAATTTATTTTTTAAAAAGAAAAAAAGAAAAAAAAACATTTGATACATATTACAGGAAATATTAAAACCATGAATATAAGATTCTGGCAAAAAACAAACCTGCATGAATTTACAATTAAAAAAAGGACAATGCAAATCCTTTAGCAAACAAAATGGTGAATTCGTTCTAGAAGGAATTTCTTATACCACAAAAAACCACGTGGTCTCAAAAACTCAAAGCAAACTAAAATTTAATTCAAATAACGTAGAGAAACAACCAAAATTAAAAATGAAATTTAAATCAAGCTCGCAGCTTCTCTTCACCTACCCCGAGGTGATTAAAATAACATCAATTTGAAAAACTACAAAAAAACGGAAAATTTAAACTCTAAACACGATTACTTCTAAAACGAAAATTATTAAAAAGCCTTACATGCATATTGTGCACAACTATCTAACACTAATTAATAAACGAATTACTAGATGGACGATTTTAAAATACAACCCAACGAACTACATCTTGAAATGAAAAGGAATTACCAGAAACGGTAATCAAAAACAACAAAACAAGACCATACACGCGCTCGTCTATCTGGTAACTGCTCCGGCCTCTAAGGTAACATTCGCATATATATAAATTTACATCTGTGAACGATGACGGCGCAACGCATCGCAAAGAAAAAACTAGCAAATAAACTATACAATACTGGTACACGCAAAATGTACAAATAAATGAAATTAACTATACACAACTGAACAAAAATGATACTAACAATTAAATTAAAATTCTTAGCAAAATAAACAAATATAAGAATTGTGGAAACTCTATCATTGTTTTGACAAGGCTGATTTGGAATAAATAAAAATACACATTTAAATTTCCGAAACCCGGGGTGCCAGACTACAGCACTACGTACGCTTAGAATGCGTTGTATTGATGAATATCATAGCCTATTTTCTTAGCAGCAGCATGTATGGAACTATGAGATGAGGATATTTTTTCATACTGAGTTGGTTTTTTTATATGCTTTTAAAATTTAAAAATGTTTTTTACTGCCTATTATTAATTAAATACTAATTAAAAACTACACTTTCTGAAAGTGTGAATACTGTACCGCTACAATTTGAACATGGAATATTCGAAACAGCTGGTATGCACGTTGGAATTAATTCAGCATTATTTGTTAAAAACTCACCCACACACTAAAAAAAATAGGTAATATTTCTTGGTAAAAATCACTTTTTCGGATAATTTTTCCGCATTTAATGGGGGTAAATGTACAAAATGTATTACGTGAATATTAATGGAGAAGTTTTTGTTTCTTAGAAAAATTTTTAACATTGTAATATTACTAAGGAAAATATTAATATCTCTCAGCAAAAACATTTTTTACAATTTGGAAAATTACAGTTAAAAATAATATCTTATTCAAATAAATTACCTTAACAGTAAAAAATATTTTTTGGATACAGTGAAACCTCTATATTACGGACACTCACCGGATTTTGAAAAGTGTCCGGTATAAAGGAGTGTCCGCATTAGGGGAGTTAAGTTCAAAAAAAAAAAAGTCGAGTACATAGTTTATATTCCAATATTCAATATTACAATAGTATTTACAATAATATACATATGTATGTACAAATAATACACATATAATACACATTTAAACATTTTTGAAGAAGTCAGTAATTTTTGACTGTTTATTAAATTTTATAGCGATATTTTCCTCTAGATGCATTTGGAAATCTGAGGCTAAGTTAAAACCTTTAGAGTCGTTATTATATAAACAATATTGTTTTAAAATTTGAGATAAGCGGAGCGCTTCCGCAGAGTCTATAGGTTGTATACTATGATCTATATTTTCCTCACCATCACTCATTTCGTCTTCTTCGGGTGGTTTAATTTTATCTTCAATAACATCTTCCACATTTAAAGATTCGCTTTCGGTAACAACTAAGTTGTCAATAAGTACATATTCTTCTGGCGTTATTGTGGAATTAAGATTTCTTAACAATTCCTTCAAATTTGCTAAACTGATGTTTTCCTCAGCATCATTTGCAATGATGTGTTTCACATCAAATCCACCTTTTTTAAAACAGTTCTGAATTGTACTTTCTGTCACACTATTCCACGCTTTAGAAATCCAAGTCACTGCATCCAGTACTGTAATTGTTTTCGTCACTTCTTCGGCATTTTTACATAATTCCATATTTGCAATCAGTTTTGTTAAAACTAGTTGTCTGTACTTCAGTTTGAAATTTTTTATGATGCCTTGATCTAAGGGCTGGCACAGAGCTGTGCAATTTGGAGGAAAAAAAACAAGTTTAACATTCTCCAAATGCAGATCCACATGCGAAGTAGCATTATCCAAAAACAACAGAATTTTTCGATTTTTTCGTTTCATTTGGTGATCGAGCTCAACTAGCCATTCTCCCATAACTTCTCTAGTCATCCATGCCTTTTTATTACATCTCCATGTAACTGGAAGCTGTTCAATGTTGATCCCACGGAAACATCTAGGTTTCGCAGATTTGCCAATAACCAGAGGTTTTAATTTTTCACCCATTAAATTTGCACAAAACAGGATGGTTAAGCGTTCTTTAGAAACTTTTCCTCCAATACATTTTTCATTCTTTAGGCACATTGTTTTATTTGGCATGGCTCGGAAGAAAAGTCCACTTTCATCTGTGTTCCAAATGTCTTCTGGAGCATAGTTTGTAACAATATCAGGAAGTTTTTGAAACCAACTTTGAACTGTTTCTTCGTCCACATTCGCAGCTTCACCAGAAATCGCTTTAAATGAAATTTTATGACGAGTTCGAAACTTTTCAAGCCATCCATTTGAGGCTTTAAAATTTTCAATATGCAGTTCGGTAGCAACTTCTTTAGCCTTTTCCTGTAACATAGGTCCAGAAAGAGGAACATTTTTTGCACGGGCTCGACAAAACCATTCATAAACCACTTGATCTACTTTTGATCCATCACTTAGAAAATTGCGTTTTCTTTGTTCGTTTCCATTAGCCGTCCAATTTTCAAAAATTTCTTTCTGAGACTTCAGTATTGTAGCCACATATGTTTTGGAAATTTTAAAGTTTTCTGCCACTTTTCGAACGCCGCACTTATTCTTCTTAGTAAAATTAATCACTTCAACTTTTTGCTTAAGTGTTAATTCATTTCGATGAGGAGCCATTGTTAATTCACCACTCACTAAATACAGACTGTAATTTTATGAGAAACTTGAGCCCTTTTTATATGTATGAACAAGTCTTAGGTGGCATAACATCCAGACAATAATGCACAGCAATACAGTAAACTGCTAATGTATGAACAACGGATTATTTTAAAGATAAAAGTAAAAAAAAAACATTCTTGTCAAGAAAGCAAACTCCATATTTTATAATTACGTTATATGCGAATATGTATTTCTAAATGTAAGCCGTCTATTCAATAGGCTTTTTGCCGTGTTATTTCCTTCGTTATTTGCTATTTTCTTATCATCAAAAGGTACGCGCCGCCGTCTAGCCGCACGTGTTTATTATATTACGCTCGCACAAGTTCATTGATGGTCTATACCTATCTCTCTTTATTTATATGCCTTTCCAAATCTGATGCAAGACTTTTGTCTTATATACATAGTATGTACAAACATTTTAACTACCAAAAGATTAAACTTAGGTACATACCATTTATGTCTATTTTCAAAAGGATTATTTTAACGACTTCCTAATGTATGGGGTAAATTGTGTTTATGATGGATCTTGGTAACGAGGTTTTAATGTCCGGATTAAGAGGTTGGCAATTTTACCTGGGATCTGAAGATACTGTCCGCGTCCGTATTAGGGAGTGTCCTTATTACAGAGGTCTTTTTACATGCAAAATGTGTAGCAAGTGCTTCGGACATTAAAACAGTGTCCGTAATAAGGAGTGTCCGTATTAGAGAAGTGTCCGTAAGTAGAGGTTTTACTGTATATGATATCAAGTATACTTAGGATTTTCTTAAAGAAACTATTTATTTTATACATAGTCGGTACAAAATTGTAAATCATCATGTCATACCGCCATGGTGTTCTAAACATATAATAGCAAGGTTCCCCTAATTCACTACACTAACTTTCCATATTCAATCTAAGTTTTTTACATGGCAGATATAGTTATCAAATATTTATCTATTATTTGCCAGATAAATATTTCTTAGGAACTGATGTCACAACAGTTGCCAGATTGCATATGGTGACTTGATTTTTGCGAATAAACCGCCAATGTGCAGAGGCAACGGGTAAGTGATGTGCAGTGGTTTTTTTGAGTTTTGGGTAAGCATTAGAAATATTCAAATTTTGTTAGTCTCTTATGCATTAAATTCTAATTGAATACACTCTAGCAGAGCATTTTCATATCGACGATATTTTACTTAAAAAAAAATCAGAAATACTGCACATTTCTTTGTAAATTCATTTTTAAACAAATAAAACTTATATGGAAATTATCATTACTTTAGAAATTTGACTTATGAGTATTCCACACTACATGAAAAGATCTTGGAAAAGTTACCCACATTTCGAAACTTTTCTATGAACTTTTCAGCTTACATGAAAAAAACCTTTGAAAAATTGCTTATAGTTAGAAATATTACTTCTAAAAGTAAAATACCTGTACGGTTTTAGGGGCACAAAATTGCCCCAAAATCGTATAGAAATTTTAGCAAAAATTTTTTAGTGTGTAGAGTATCCTCCTATTAAAGCAGAGTAAAAATTTGCATGTGTAATAACAAACTTTTTTTATATTACCAGAAAATTTGCACGCTTCGAGGCTGGCCCTCTGGAACACCTCAATCAAAGAAGACCTACGATAGCATGATACAGATCTGGGATGGTCTTAGGCAACGAGCTGATTCTAATAAAGATGGACAGGTAAGGTGTTCTATTAACTCTTTGCGACCCAACGATTGAGAAATTAATTAGATTGATATGATATTTGTCTCGGTGATACATATTAACACACTAAGTAATAATCCGTACTAGAAAAAGATGTATTTTTTGTTACACTAAGCAATAAATTGATACGGAAATTAGAAGGAATTGGGTTAATCTAATACAACAATTGCTTACAAGGCAACATTTATTTACTGTCAAAAAACTGAAAACCTATTTTTTTATCCGAAAGGCATAAAGCAACACCACAACTGATGCATGCCCATCTGGTTCTACATTAATTATCTTTATTGCTACATAGGCCACATCTTCTGTTGTACATACCATAGATAAGCATGTGCAGCGTTGGCTAAAATCTTTTCTAGTATTTACTAAAAGTACAGGTTTTGTATTCCATACCTGATCTACTAAGCTTGCAACCACAACAAGACGGATTTTTTTTTACATTCAAACATTTGTAACTATGTTAGAAGGTGTCAAAAGTGTGTGGAACAAAATCTTCGTTATTGTGAACATTTTCTTTAAGTGAACTTTTAGTACATCTTCTTTCCTTTTTACTTTTGCAACTTTTGTTATTTTGTAATATTATTTAGCACATATATAGTAATAATATAATAAAAAAAAATAAATATAAATACACATAATGATAAAAAAACAACACACATTATAATAAATTTAACAAACAATATGAATATAAAATGTCATGGCGACGCAAAAGGCGCCACAAAAGCAAATTCCTACATCAACTCTAAATAGGTTTCAAATTCACTTAAATCATAAAAGCACCCTTCAATTAACATAAATTTTAATTTTCATTTAATTTCATTCAAGGTCAAGTGTTTGATGTCCGCTTTTAACTTGTTGTATAGATATGAACCTGCAAACATTGGCGATTTTCTATAAAAAGAGTGGCAATATTTGTTTAATAATAAAAATAGCATTAGTCCTATGTCGGGGCAGTGCCCATGGATGCTAGCAAAAGTTGATAACTTTCCAATATTCCCAAGTAGCACCAAATATTAATAAAATATTTTTTTTCTAATATATACTTTATATAGGAAGTGACAGATTTTTTTTTATTTCGTAAATATTGCCAACTAATATTTCTCGCAGATTATCAAATACATATGTGGTATATAATTCTTATATACATATAATATTTCTTTCAAATATATATTTCATATAGGAAGTGACAGATTTTTTTTATTTCGTAAATATTGTAATTAATATATAGAGCATATTGAGAAATACTGATTTTCTTATGTTGCGTTAATGTTGCCAATCCATATACATGTGGATGGTCCTATGGAAGTATCTGCTATATGATTTTGCATTAGCAACAATCATTATAAAGCAAAGCTTCGAATAGGAAACAATTTGGCATCGAGTGAGATTTCAGTTCGTATACTGATGCTAATAAACACCTTCTAATTATTGCTGTAAAACTTAGAAAAATTACATAGGAGATTTTGTCACAACACCGTCCATATGTACAGTAGAACCTCTAGTATCCGGATTAATTGAAGATTAACATGGTCTGGATAACAAAAAAATCCGGATAATCTAGAAGAGATAATAAATATTGCATATGAACTTGTTTTGTCAAATAATTCCGGTAATGAGAGGTTCTACTGCAAAATAAAAAATATGGATTAGCAATATTTAAGCAACACAAGATAACCAGTAATTCTCAACATACTCTACATATTAACAACATACATATACAAAAAAAGGGTTAATGCTGGACGGCATGCTTCTACAAGATAAAAAAGCGTGCTAAATTTTTTTATTTCAAATATTAAATAATTCAAATGCACATTACTTAGATATACAAGATTTTGATTGCGCTAGGTACACTGATACTGTCTTTTTAATGATTCATCTGGTACCCTCGTATGTCAATCTCATCCTTGTGGCCGCTGAAATAAATTTTATATAACAATTGGACATTGTTTATCAGCAAATATTCCATACCAACAACCACCTCAAGACATCTGCAACACGTCAACTTTTGTATAAAAAACATCTTACTACTCATATACTGTACAACTTGCCCACTTGAACTGAGGTGCTGGTAGAACTTAGACCGCTGATAGCTAAAATCGACATATTCATGTAATATATATTTTTGGCAGTATTTTAAACCTTGATGGACGTTATTATGCAATTATTGTATTAAGGAAATAAAATTTAAATAAAATAATACGAAACATGTATATAATTATTGTACTACTTTTAAAAAGCCTTGCCTATCCGTATCATCGCTGTCATAACGCATTGTCGTCTCATTCTCATCTTCTTTCATATTTACTACAAAAAAATTCTTGTTAATGTTCTGCATCGTGTAACCATTCCTCTTACCATCAATTGCTGTTTGTGCTATATTTTGCAATATCCCCAGTATTTTCACCGATGTTTTGATATTTATGCATATCTCCATTTTGTAAGCTGTTAATTTCATATTTTTTATGTGTGTGTTTGACTAAATGAACAATTTCGAGTTGGACGACATACTTCCTGCAATATTATTTTTGTAAACATGCACTAACACCTGCATTGTAACAGTTCTGAACCTATTCATTTTATAATTACGACACTTACCAGTTGCCGATTATAACCAGTGCAATGTTTATTCACAACGACTTCTTTTCTTATAACCCACAATCATGGAACACAAAACTTTTGAATTTCAACATTCCTTCGTTTTTTTTTCACGCTTCTCATCTACCACGCCATGACTCCAGCTCACGTGACGCACACGTGCTTGTCACTTTTAGTCTTGTTTACGATACGATATAATGCACTAACTCACGTGACTCAAAACAGCAAGTAGGATTGGACAACCGCAGATTGAAAAATTTGTAAAGCCTAAAGCCAGTAGTTTAATAGTTCACAAATTTCAAATTAAAATAATAAGAGAAAGATATTAAATTTTTGTTAAAATAGAGTATATATTGTACATGCGTTATTCTACTTAAAAATATATTATTAATCCTTTCAATATTACGAACACGAATATATACATAATATGTTTTAATACATTTAATTATGCATTTTATTTTGTTAATTCAGGATAAAATTTACTTTTATTTTTATAACCACATTTAGATTATGTTTAAGATATTCGATTAAAATGTTGTTTTTAGAAGCCACTGAATTTACATTTTCAATAGATAACCGAAATTATGACCAACCTGCCAATCTGTGCTTTGTTTTTACATGAATATCCTAAAGTGTAACAAAACACAACTTTCGTTGGTTAAGTAAAACCTGATAATATTTCTCATGTATGTAGATATAGTAGTTGTTAAATATTAAATTTATGTTGTATAAATATTGTGTGCTATACATTGGAATATTTTCTATATATTTCGTAACATTTCCTTCAAAACTAATGAATATTTGGGGTATATTCGTTTTTATACTAAAACAATATATTTGAAAACTTAATATGTGCTTAATATGTATAAAATATACATTTACAAATATAGGTGTTAGACTCATAAAATAATATTAAATAAATATTTTCGTAAAACCAAAATAAGATATTGGAAAACGATTATAAAATAAATATTCAAAAAATATTTTGCAATCAATATTAAACTGCCCAAAATTTTATGAATATTGCTTATATGTTGAATGTTAATTTTGGGTTTGGAATGTGTGATATAAATATTGTTTCTATGTATAATAAATATGATTTTTAAATATATATATATGCACAGTTATAATCAAATATTATATAAATGTGTTGTTTATGTTGGAAATATTTCTCATACATATAGTATTTGTAAAATATGAAATACATATTTTATAAATATTTCATTGATTCGTTGATAGCACACCCAAGAAATTCAGATAATTCATTACTACATTCTTTAAGTAAAGTTATAGAGACTTCATCAGGATCAGAAGATCTTTTATTAGCTTGGAGATTAATTTATATTTTTGTCAATATCACTGCCAAAAATAACATTTTTCCTATGTCATACATCATTAAAAAGCTTGAAAGCAGACTGTGTAGGTACACCAACATTTTAAAAGCAGTGCGCCCTTCTTAATCAAATCAGTGATTTTCAAAGCATTTCTAATAAATAGCAATCATAATTATCAATCAATATCTTGTTTAGGTGAGTGTCGACGAATGGTCTTCGATGTGGGACGACTACGCCAAGAATCCGGAAAATCCACTCGAGTGGCAGAAACAGTACTTGAGGTTCATGTTCGAGCTGGAAGACGCCAGCGGGGACGGAGGCATTGACGTGGACGAGTTCACAAGCGTTTGCTCATGTTACGGACTCCAAGTGTCCGAATGTAGGGAAGCATTCCAGAAGATGTCTTCGGTAAAACAATTAATAATTAAAAATCCTTTATATAAACACTTCGTCACCTTTCCAGGGCAAGAAAGAAGTGACCTACCCTCAATTCGAGGAACTGTGGAAGCAATTTTTCATGTCCGAAGACCCAGCTGAGCCAGGCAATTACATTTTCGGCAAGACTTCCTTCTAAAACCAGCTGGAAACATCTGGAAGAAATCAAAGCATACCTTGCAATTATTACTGCTGCATAATATTAATTGGTATCTGTTCCCATATCTAATCCTCATATCTATGGAATAGTATTTACTCCCACCTGCTGAATATATTTTGAAGTCGGACTATTTTAACTTTGTTTGACGAAATCTAGAGATATTGCTAGAACTCTGCACTTTACTGTTTCAAAATGGAGTCAAAATTTTGTATCCCTCTTCACACAACGCTATTTTTAGTTTTATATACAATGTCGTAAAAAAAATAATTTCCTGTGTTAATTGACGGCACTGTATATACCCTATATTTTACGTTTAAACTGTAAGCAAAATAGATTATCCCATAAATATGATTTTTTTGTTTGTTAATTATTACTGAAGTAAATGTGTTCAACGAAATTCATTTTTACAGATATATATATCACATATAATAGCTAAAATTAAAAATAAAAACATCATATAAAAATTAAATAAACTTGCTTATAATAATATATACTATTTATAGTTGGGATATAGTAATATATACAAAATTAATAAACAAAATAAAACAAGAAATTTGATAAGTAATTATGAATATTCAATACGTGTAAAGTGTTTCTATAATAAATATTTAACGAAGTAATAATGTGTTTACAGAGACAAAATTATCCGCAATAATTAGTGTTAACAGGCACAAATAAATATGAATATAAATGGAAATTATGCAATTTATTTTACACTAGCAAACACTTTCGGTTGCCTACCTTTAAGAGTTAAAAATTTGGAAAAAACTGATTTTGTATATTATCTCTATAAATTTGTCATTATTTCATTTTATATTTCATCCTATTAAACATACTTATGAACAACTTATCGATATATTTACATACATCGACACGTTGAAGTTTGAAACAACACCAAAACATCCAGGTGAATATTAAATAAAACACAAGAATTAACGAACAATATTGTTATTACAAATTTTGTTACAAGTTAAAGAGTTTATAATATAATAGTAGTTTTAATCTGCATTTACCTCGGATACAATTCATATATGTTTAACCAGTTAATAACTTCTAATTTGTTCGATTATTTGTTGATGATTAGATATTTTAAAATAATTATTATATTATTATTATTATTATTGGTGATGTATTTGGAAGATTAAATGAATAAAACTTAATGTTAATTGTCTGGTTTTATTTCTACTTTAAAATACAAATGACGCCAAAACCATTGATGAATTGATGAACCATTCAACGTATTATATTTTGCACCAATTTTGGAGTCTTCCAACACGCTCTCTAAGATCCGGAAAGACTATTGGTTCAGTCATCAAGCCTGCAGTTGTTTGTTCCGTCCTAGCGAAATGATTATTTCTATTTTTATCTAAGCGTTTGACCTGCAAATAGAAAGAGAAGTTATATTATACAAGTAGGATATTCTGAAATAAATTGTATTTATATTTGTAAATACATAAATGTTGAATTTATTGGTAAAATACGGTAAAAAATGTGAAGTGTAAAAATATATAGTTGCTGGTCAATTTTCTTAAATAGTATTTTATTTTTCTTTTATATTATATGTCTATATCTTACTATGTGATTCAAAATGATTGTCGTAAGAAAAAAACTGTTTTCCGAAAAAACTTATCTATACTTATTGCCAATTTAATGAGCGAAGTTAGCTACATACAAATTTCATACATTAAATGAATTTTCTTGACATTTAGCGACATTGGCGTGCGTGTTGTAGTATCTTTCGATTATTTATCTTATAATTTTTTTCAAATCGTTTATATTTACATCTAATTTCACCAACAATAGTATTTCTGAATACTGTAAGAGAATAAGGGAATTTATCTGTGGTAATAGCTCAACAAACAGGTAAAAAATCAGTATTAACATTAAGTGAAATCGTTTATTACATTTTATAATTTTATAGGCTTATCATACACTTCAGCGCAATGAGCTGTAAAAAGAAAGTTACATTTCCATCCCTATAAAGTTTCTACAGTACAGGAACTATTACCATTAGATCACGATAGGCGATTGGAATATTGTCATTGGTTTAATAACAATTTAAGGGACGATGACTTGCTAAACAAATCATTTTTCTCAGATGAAGCCTGGTTTTATCTAACAGACTATATCAATTTACAAAACTATTGCATCTGGTCTGCAGAAAATCCACACGAATTTCGAGAAACGCAATTGCATCCCGTAAAGTTGGAGTTTTGGTTAGCTATGTCCAGGCAACGAATAATAGGGCTAATTTTCTTCGAGGAAACTGTAACAGCCAACGTTACCAACAGATGTTGGAATTGTTTATTGCAGAGTTACAAGAAAATGAGCTTGAAGCAGGTTATTTTCAGCACGATAATGCTCCAGCACATACTGCTCGACAAACCTGCCAATATCTTCAACAGTTTTTTGCTGACAGGTTCGTTAGAGCACAAAGATGGCCACCAAGATCGCCTGATCTAACCCCATTAAGATTACTTCACGTTCGGCTATCTAAAAAATAGGATCTATAGAAAACACATGCATACCATAGAAGAACTGAGAGATGCAGTTTTGTCACTTCATAATTATACTAATTGTATGTTATAATTTAAAGTAATAAATAAATTTAGTTAAACACCAGTTAGTACTGAATTAATAAAATCATAGTTTAGTAAAGTTAAATTAATTACATTTCATTTTTACAAGCAGAAACGCCAATCCATAGTCGTTTATATAATGCGAGTTCAAATATAGGTTACGTTTTCCTTATTTATGACAGATCCGTTTACTTTCTTATGTTCCAACACTGACTTAGTTCAAACCTTCATTACAAACACGCGGCATATACCTACTCCCTGTTACTATCTATATATAGGAGCGGAATTGACAATCATTTTGAATCTCGTAGTATGGTCAAAAATGTTGTAATTTCGCTGGCGTAATCTAAAGTGGCGCCAATCCGCCACTGTAGTTTCTCTGAGGTGGGAGTTAAAAAGCAGCGGAGCAACGGACAAAAATACTTGATAAGGAAGCTGTGACTAATTAAGAAATCCATTCCTATTGACAGAATTCAAATTTCCCACCATAACTTTTTACTTTTGGTAACTTAAAACATTCAAGACTGAATTACCAACGATTTTGTATTACATTTAATATGATCTTGACATTTTCAGTAACTATAAATAAACGCGGCAAATTTGAATTCTACCCCCTGGCATATAAATAGGTCCTGGCAATGGTCTGAGGATTGGATGTTAGGTGTTAGTTCTGTGGTTTATATTTCTTCAAGTTACTTTACAGAATGAATGTATGTTTGGAGAATTGTTCTTCTGTGAATCCATCGATTATACTTTATCGCTATTTAATTAAGGTACTGCTGTGTACTGAAGATACAAAAGAAAATGCAAAATGAATTTACAAAAATTAAAAATTAAATTTACTTGCTCAGCGGATAAAAATTAAAGGGCGCAAAAGAACAATTAAACTCAGGGTTACTCTCACAATTAAACCTATCATGAAAAGCAAAATGTGGGCGTTTGAAAATTTGACCTACTTTAATCTCCAAAAAATGAAAAAGGTTTGATCTCAAATAAATGAACAGAATTTAGAATGACGTTAATAATCATAAATTTTATTATTATAAAAAAAAAGACAATTAGATATACAATTTGCAGGAAAACAAAAACCATGAGCTTAAGACTCTGGCCGAAATCAAAACCTGCTTGAATCTACAATTACAAAAGGACAATTCAAATCCTTTAACAAAGCAAAAAGGTAAATTTCTTCTAAAAGAAAATACTTTTTCACAAAAATCCACGTGGTTTCAAAATTAAACGAACTAAATTACTTTAAACGTGAACAAAACAAGTAAATTTACAAAATTCAAATTTAAAAACAAGCACAATTCTTCTAATCACCCATACCGAGGTGATTAATTATTCAAAACTAATCAGCAAACTAGAAAACGGAAAAAATTAAACTCTTAAAACTTAAAATACCTTCCAGAACAAATATAATAAAAGATCTTATATCTAAATTGTGCACACAATAATATAATGCCAATTATTATGTAATGAGTTCCTAGATGGACGAGAAAAATTTAAAAAAACACGAATTCAAAACTAAAATCAAAATGTAAGGACAAAATGGCAGCAACGAAAATAAAAATACATGTACTTACTCGCTCGTCAATCGAGAATACATATAACAAAACCTGCGTGCACTCGCAACGCACAAACGCAAAGAAAATTTCTAGAATATACATTTGAACAACATATACAATACTGGTGAACGCAATAAGTACAACTGAATGAAATTAATTTCAACAACTCAACAATTAAAATAAATTTAACAATCAAATCAATTAACAAAATCCTATACAAAAATAAAATATTAATTTCTGAGAGAATTTGCCCGACACACTGATAAAGATTAATCCCAATAAATAAAATATCACTGAATTTACAAACCCCAAGGTGCTTTTTATAAAAAGTAAATTATATTAGTCTGTGCACTTGATTGCATACCTATAAAATTTTCTAGCATTATGTCTCATTTCGAAAAGGAATAACTTCTGGAGATTTCCTAAAAGCAGCGAACGCAAACGAAATGAAAATCTTCCCTAGAAATAACAAAATCTTATCCTATAAAAACAGTAAACAGTAATTTTGGAAGCAAATATGAGCATGTTTTTTCAAGCATTATATTATTTGATATTACCAAATATTACCAAACAATACCCATGCGCTGCCACCTAGACATATATTTTGTTAACTAAAATATGAAGCAATCTATAAAGATTATTTACTCCAAGCATGACGAATAATCGTCGAAATACGAGATATTGTCAGTTAGTTTTTTTTTCAGATTAGCTTTGAATGTCACTATACAGCAATCTGTTGTGATTGATGACGTGAAGTAGCTATCGCAATATTAGCTGACCCAGAGGTGGCGATATTGTCATAATTGCAAAGATATAATAAGTGATTTTCCAGCACACATTCCATATTCTATATGTTAATTAAATGTAGTAATATGATTGTAATTTCAATTATTCAATTTTTGTAAAGCTCGGAGCATTGTAGTTGCACAGAGCATACACCGAACACATTGATTATATATAATAAAGATATACCAACAGCCACTTTATCAAAATAGTCTATTAAAGTGTCACTAGATGTCGCCTATATGTACATATTCAAATTAAATTTTTCGTCAGATTTATTTTAGCATTTATGAAAACCTAACTAGATATGTGCACTCTAGCGGAGAGTGGCACATTCATTGAATTTACAACTTGTATATCTAGTACAGTGACTATATACAAGGAGACAAACCAAGCTTATGGGAAAAAAATGTTGCGCTTAAAAACAACAGTTTGGCGGTCAGATCCAGATGTCGCTAATATCTCCACCGCCAAAAGTGGTGGGTAGTCTGACTGTTTAGCGAGAATAAGAACCAGAATTTATTAAATTATATAAATTGTATAATAGTACGATTCACCAATAGGTGGTACTGATTCATAACGTATTTTAATGCAATGAAATTACTATGGTAATATGGTAATGATATGGGATTTCAAGCACGGCAGGCGGCAACAATATTTTGAATATAAATAAAAAATAATAGTATATCTGTCATATGTCGTATACGAATTGGTAAGATATTATTTTTTAGTTCTATCTGTGAAGTTTATTAGTGTTAAGTTGTAAGTTTATTTTTATTGTTTGTGCAAACTTTATTATTTATATTTTGCTAGAATAGAGCAAATGTGCTATACTATATAATAATAATTTTATTTTATTGGTAACTGAATTTAGGAAACCAAAAAGACAATAAACAGAACATTCTTGGAACTCTTTGACGGCATATCGGCATATAGCTATCGGTTTTATGAAAGTGATTAATAATATTAAAATTTGATATCCGAGGTTTCTGCCAATGGAAGTTAAAAAAAAAACTCTTTATTTACTTAAATTAAATTTCACTTGAAATACGTTTACTTCCCCACTCTCAAAATATGAATATTTGTAATATTATCACAGAATAGGATAACAATCAGAAGTTTCACTCCCTGGCTGTTTCTTTGATCTTTTAATGGCTTTATATTGTGATCTCGGGCACCATCTTTGCACGATAGATTTCAGGATCGCAATAACGACAATTTGTTTTCACCATGTCTGCACTAGATTTATTTGAAAAAATATTTTTTGGACTATTTACTATAAAAATTGAAGTAACATGTATGCGTTTAACACTTTTTAATTTTTTTATGCCCAAGAAATATTTAACCCTGAAATACTAACGCTTACGTGATTACTAAACAGAAAATACACGTCGCTATTTGATGTACCGACCCGAGTAAACCAAATTCAAATTTCCGGCAATTATATTTACTAACTTCAACTTAAAGGTATCCAAATAACTATTAATCTAATACAAAATCGTAGGTAATTTCATGCTTAAATGTTGAAGTTACCAAAAATAATTGCGGGAAATTTGAATTTGGTTTACTAGGACATTATAGTATTCTATTTCCATGATTCTAGGGTTACATAGAATGTAAGAATACAGTGAATTTATTTTATTATTAAAAAAAAAAAGAAGTTTACCATTGTTGGTTTGTCCCACATAGCCAACTTTAAATTGCCCGCAATTATTCTTAGTAACTTCAACGTTAAAACACAAATTACCTACCATTTTGTACTACATTAACAGTTATTTTAATGCGTTTACATGAAGTCACATAAAATAGTGGCGGGAAATTTAAATTTCGCTATTATAGTAACGTGTAGTTCGTGCTATATAGTTTATATTTAAAATTAGAGAAATTTACAATGTTCTGTAGATTCTAATTAACTATCCGTGCATAACATAAATTTCTTTTATTAAGTGAAAAATAAATAAATGAATGATCATTCATAATTCAAACGTCATAAACAAATTATCGAATGATCGTCAATAATATGATGCTTTTTTCGTCATTCAATTACGTCCATCACAAGTACAGTAGAGAAGAGATAGCGGAATGTCGAGTAGGATATTAGAGACTATATAAGACGTTATTTAAGAGTTCACGTTATATATCAAAGTTGTATGCAACACACTGTCATAGCCAACTGTCAAATAGCCAAATTTAAATTTCCCGCAATTATTCTTAGTAACTTCAACGTTGATACATAAAATTCCCCACCATTTTGTATTACATTAATAGTTATTTTAAAGCCTTTACGTTGAATTCATTAAAAATTGTGGCGGGAAATTTCAATAATATTCAAAAATAATTTGGCTATTAGGGAGACTAAGTTAACTTAGAGCCGTTTTACACGTACGAGATTTTTTGCGTAAATCATACCAAAAATTATCTCGAAAATTTTGGTGAGAATTTTCGTAAGAATTTTTGTCGTGACACTTTCAGGTCGTTTTACGCAGGAATAAGGTTACTTCCATTTGAACTTGTAAGTTGTAACCTAGATCTAAACAATTAAGATCCATATTTTGCTGGTTTATGGTTAACTGCTATTTATTTAGGATTTCTATGATAACCATAATCAAATAACAATTTCATTTAACAAATGCGCCTGCTTATAACAACAAATATCGTGAAAATTCTGGTTAAAATTTATTCCTGTGTAAAACGATCTGAAAGTATCGCGACAAAAATTCTTACAAAAATTCTCACCAAAATTTTCGAGGTAATTCTTGGTACAAACAAGGGTATGACTTATGTAAAAATTCTCGTACGTGTAAAACGGCTCTTACACATATGCTAACAAAAAGGAAACAAAATTATTAAACGTCACAATTTAATGTATATTGATGTGCCTTTGATGTTTCTTTTTATTTTACAAACTTAATGCTTTCCTGTGTTTAGTTATAAGGTAGCCCTCCTTAATTAATTAATCGCATTTGTGAAATCTCGCACATCTGTCTTTGAAAGGAATGCCGATAAAAAAATATACTCGTGGAACTATTATCTCACCGTAAATAATATCGGAAAGACAGCCTTTCCTTTTTTCGATTTGAAATGTTGTACTCGTTGATATTCATATTACGCTTTATTTACAAAAAAAAAAAAACAAAACAAGATGTCCTATTGATGTCTACAAGTGATTTGCTTGGTACAACTATTTTTGAGTAGATTGCGCTGTCATACTTAATACATCACAATAATTTCTGGTTTAGCTCCAATCTTAATTTGGACGATTTGGACATCCAAGCGACATCTATCGATGACTTTTAAAATTAATTTGCTTTTATATGGACTTGGTTTATCTTCTTGTATATAATCACTGATCTAGTATCTACGGAACAAAAAACAAAGGTGGTTTTTTGCGTGTCTAAATCTGGATATGTAAAAAGTAATAAACAGATGTTAAAAATGTGATATATGCCGGTAAATATATCGTGTTTAAATTGTGTCTTTCTAAATACTTTATAATATATACAGCGTGAGCGCAAGTAAAGGTCATTTATGCTGGAGCTTTTATTAGTAAAAGAAAAAGTTGTGAATAAAAGTTGAAGTACTAATTATTTTACATAACTTTTATAAATAAATATAATATAATAAATATATAACATAATAATATAAAAGAAAAAAAAAAGAAAGGAATATATAACATACAGTGATCGGTAGAACGTGCGCATCATTTGTAAAATTTGTTTGTTTTTGAATTTAGTAAATCTTTCTTCTTACAAATTGCCTCTGCATGTCTAGAAACTAAAATAATATACAAGGGAAGGACAAAAATATGAAACTACGCTAAAGAGTAAAATATTTAATTTTTTGGATTTAGAAGATTCTTTTATTAGAAAATGTTGTTTCAAATTTAACGCTATGTGCAATTATGAAGATTCGTTTAATTTGAGCAAAAAAAAAAGAATTTTAATCGTTTTTTTCGGAATTACCTGTATACAAAATTGATGCTGATCATACAGCTGTCATATCCTATTCTGTGTATACTTTCTGAGAGGAAATCATATGCGTACTATATCAAAATTAGTTAGTTTCAAAAATGTTACAGCTTTGAAAAGTAAAACTTCAAAATAATATGTCTTGCTTTCAAATGAAACAAAATAATAATATCTAATTAAAATTATAAAGAGCTTACTTCATAAATAACAGACCCTTAGATCTTAGATCGAGTGAGGAGAAAACACATTCACCCCTCCCCTTACTTCGAACAAATAGAAAAAAAATATTTTTTACATATGCCTACGTTATCACAACATGCGGAATATCGTCACCCTGGAAAAAGTGGAAGTTATGAAAACACATGTTCTTGGTTCAATAAGTTAGTATGTCTTAAAATCTACACAGACTTTTTTAAGAGGAAAAATGTTTTTGTGGTTGTTTCATACTTTTTCGGAGAAAAACCGAAGTGAGAACTTAATAATGTTATGCAAATAAACGTTTACTAATACTATTTATTCAAACTTACTTATAGACTATAGACTTAATATACCGATTTTCACCTTACGATTGTACGTCCTGTACGATTTATTTTATATTGCAGATGGATAGAGCTATTTGCTTTACACTGGTAAGCATGGTAACATGATAACAATATAATAATAATAATAGCAATTGCGGATGAATGTATCGATAGTTTGTCTGCATTTTCTTACAATTATTTACAATTTAAATATTTCATATAAGGCGCGGGCAATGTATATGCGTGGTAAACAGCACCATCTGTTATTTAGAACCGTAACACTGTTCAAGCTATTGAGTTAACATAGGTTGAGATCTTAGATATCCTACTTATATTTTGGACCAGGAAACAGTGGCGGCTTATAGCGGCGTGGTCCAAAAGCTCAAACTTAAGCGTTGCCATTGCCTCTTATGGACGTGGTTTATCTATATTATATATAATCAATGTCCGTTGTACAATTATCAAATTAACTGATTTAGCATTACTAATGTATACTTACCTTACAATTGATATTATTATACATGTTATTTTTTGAACTGTTTGTTGGATTGCAGTTCAGTTTCGTGTTATGCGCATGCCCAAGCGGCACATTGTATTATTATTTAGTCGTCAGACACAGTACACTTCATTGAAAACAGACGCATTGTTTATGACATTTATTTGTGTACAATAAAAACATCAATTCAATTATTTTGTTTCAATAAAACACATAACACCACTCTTTTAATCTTCCGAATGTCAGGGTAATAAAATAAAATACGACAAATATCCTTTTGAAAACTATATATGTATATTTATTATAGTGTTGCGATAATCTTTGAATCGCATAACATAACACTTCCCAGCGAGAAGAGAATAGAAAAAACATCATATGTTTGTATACATTCTTTAAATAGACAAAACCAAATCATATAAAGTCTGGAATCAAGTTAAAATAGAATATTACAACAAATTAGTAGTAGGTAATTAGAAGTAAAACATGCTGAGAATAATTATTTATAAAAGAGATAACATATGCAAAATGTACAGAAACGAAAATAAAACAGATAGGATACATAAGAATATATTTTTTACTTTCAAGAAAAAATTAATATATTTTTTTTTTAGTTTTCTGAAAGATTCCTTTTTATTTAATCTTATTTGTTATGGGGTAAATATATTCTTTGTAATTTTTATTTAATCAATATAATTAAGAATATCCTGCCCTAATATGCATTCTATAATAGTACAACAAATAATAAAGGATTTGTTCGAAGACATTTTTTTTTTCATTTATTCAATAAGGGATTAAGAAAGGAAATTACTTATATGTATCTGTGTGTATAAATATATAAGAAAAATAAGAGATGGTAATTGAATACACCAAAAGAATTATCGTATAATTGTCACTACATTTATTATATAAAATCAATAATAATAATAATAATAATAAAAAAGATCTAACAAGTTTTATTTTAAAACGAAAGTTTCTTTGTAAAATAAAGAAACTGCAATTATCAATCGTTTCAAAATCGTTTTTTAAAAACTCGACACTCCTCAATTAAATTTATTTAAAAATTAAAATATATATATTTCAAGGTACCTTTTTGTCTCACTAAATTTTGTAGTAAGTAAATCATTCTTTTTTTGTTACTTTTTACTCAACATTACTTGCATCAGATTGTCTCTATACCGATCCACAGTCTTTTGCAATTCTTCCACTTGCGCCTTCAATTTGACATTTTCCAATTCGAGATCTTCCAATTCGTCCGATAGCTTCCCCTCCTTCTGTTTCCTCTTATACCTAGACTTCCTGGACGCTTCGTTATTCCTATCACGCATCTCCCTATACCTCGCCTCTTCCGGGTCCAACATACTGTAATCGTCTGAAGAAATCGACCTGGCGTGCTTCGGAGGTCTGCCGCGTCGGCCCACGCGTACCATCTCTTCCTCGTAAGATGGCGCTGCCAGGCGACTCTGCGCGGCCAGTTTGCGCGGCGGTTTGCAGTCTTCTTCCTCTTCATCTTCGGAAATGTCGTCATGGTAAATTATTTTCTTGGCGGCCACCGCTCGCGATTCACGCTGTCTCTTACCGCTATAGCGGACCGGAGGTACGTATGTTTCATCCTCATCTTCGTCGTCGAAGTCTTCCGAGGTGCGGCGTCGCTTTCTGGGTCTTCCGCGCTTCTTGGCGACGATCGCCGATGAAGACGGCTTCGTCAGGGTGTTTAGGAAGGAGTCTGTGGTGTCGGTGATGACTGTGGGGGGCGATGTTGAGGGGCAGGGAGTCAATTCTTGCGTTGACGGTGTGAAGAATGGCAACTGTAAAGAAAAAAATAAATCGTTATACAAATGTGACAAATTTAGGAGCTGTAAGAGCAAAAAGTAACCGTGGTGCTTACTATAGTAAAGAAAAAGTTGACGTGAACATATATAATTTTTGTGGGATACATATATTGTAATAAATATTAGAGTGCATATATTTTATTTTTTGCATATATTTAATTATAGTCTATATGTGGATGTATTACACTAATTGAAGTTAATTAGCGTTAATTAGTGATTGCATATATTGCATATTTAGGCATTTCTATGCATATTTTTTTTACAAAAGTTGCATATATTGCATATTTGAGCTTTTTCTTATACTTTCTATTAGTAAAAATTCCTAATGTAGATCGACAACCGACAATTCTCAGATCGATAAATCTTTTACACATTGGTTTCTCTAATACTTTTTTCCAAGAACTGCACGTGTTTAATTTCGCCTAGCAGAAGGGATGTGGTAAATACGTGTTATTATTATTAATTCCCAAATAAACTATTCATTCATTGAATATCTTTGAGCGAAACAGCATGTAATTGTGTTATACGTTTTTAAATACTGTGCGTACATACAATGAGTATAGCGAACAAAATTTCTTGGATGGATTAAGCCATATCCTGAACTGGTGAAGGATGGCGACAAAATATTTTGTCGAGCCTGCAGTGAACTGGTAAGTTTAATTTTACTAAAAGCTTTACAATTGTTTTTAAATTCTTTAACTTTTGATATAAAATGACAATTGTTGTTGTAGGTGTCTTCTGAGAGAAAATACCTGATTGATCGACAACGCTAAAACTCCATCACATATTGGAAAATGTGAAAAACTAAAGCGATCCGCATGTGTGCAGCAATCTATACGTCAATGTGTAGCATCAACTTCACGAAACTCAGTAAGAAGAACATAAATACGGATCTGTGTAACGCATTAATTTTCGTCTAACATACCATTAGCAAGATTAAACAATGTTAATTTGAAATCATTTCTGCAAAAATATTGCAAACATAATATATCTGACGAAAGTACCTTACGAAAAAATTTATGTCACATCTTGTTACCAGCAAACAATAGCAGAAATTCAACAATTGGTAGGGAATAATTTTTATATATCATGGTAGATGAAAGTACGGATGAGTATGGCCGTTATATTGCCCATTTGTTAATAGGAATTTTTCATGAAGATATTGTAGATAAATCACATTTAATTTATTGTAAAGAACTTCAAAAAACAAATAATGTGACAATTGCCCAATTCGTTCATGAAGGTTTATCAAATTTCTTTTTACCTGGAAGTATACCTTGTGAAAAAAATTTACGAATGTATTGTAAATTTTTTTATAGTAACATTATTCATACCACTTCTTTAGCTCATGGGTTCAATCGTGGATGTTGAAAGAAGCTTTTCTATTTCGAAACATATGTATTCTGATAGAAGACAAAACTTTCTTTTACACAATTTTGAAAAACATTTAATTATAGATTTTATTAGAAATATGTTGTGAAAAAAGTTGTGCAATAAAGTTAATGTTTAAATTTCTGCTCTTATTTATTTTATGTAAAAATTTTACATATTGTCGCAATTTTTTTACGAAATCAACTTACAGATGATATATAAAAGAGGAAATAAGGAAGATCCATCTAATTATCGAGGAATTGCCATGACAAATACCATACTAAAGATATTTACATCGATTTTGTATAACAGAATATATACGCAACGTCCCTGATTAGCGGATAGCCGAGGGAAGCACGCGGGAGAGCGTAGGTGCGCAAGCTAGCAAAAGAAATTGTTAGCAAGCGACCAAAGCGAGCGGACGTGCAGTTCGGCTGGAGAGCGGCTGTAGAAGGACCCGCCATTAGGCGCTGGCCACAGCACAGTTACATAGTATTGTAATATTTTACATAATATCTAGTAACTACCTTATTGACAAATGTTTTTTTGATTATTCAACATTTCTAAATTCAAATAATTTAATTTATATGATTATATTCAAATTTTTATTACTGAATCGACCGCATTATCCTTATAGAATAGAATAGAATAGAATAGTTTTATTATTGCAGTGTTTCAATACAAATAGAACAATGCAAACGTCACGTCAAGAACAAAAATTTATAAATGTATATTTGAGGTTAGAAATTCCTCTATATTGTATGGCTCTATTTCTAGTAATAATTTGTATACATAATTTTTAAATGTTGACAATTTTTTTACAGTTTTAATATGCGATGGCAATTTGTTATAGAACCTCAGGCAATTATATTCTAAATTGTTCTCACTTAGTGTGAGTCGATACTTGGGGTAGCGATAATCATTTTTAAACCTTGTAGAATACTCATGTTGTAATTCATTATCTTCGAATAAGTATTTGTTTTTAAATAAGAAGATTAGCAATTCAAAAATGTAAAAAAATGTAAATACCATATACAAAATGTTAGTTTGTTTGAAGAATCCTCTGCAAGACTGAGAGTACTCGAGTTTGTTAATCACACGTAAAATCTTTTTCTGTATCAAAAAAACTCTGTTTAAGTCACTACCACCCCCAAACAACGATCCATATTTTATGTTTGAGTAGCAGCATCCATAATACATAATACGAAGCACATGACAACTTACTATATCTCTAAGCCGACGAATCGCAAAGCAATAGCTACATAGTTTTTTACAAAGTACATTGACGTGATCTTTCCATTTTAAGGTTTCGTCGACTGTAAGACCCAGCAGCTTAACATAAGTGCAGACAGGATATTCGCAGTTATTAATATTCACAGCTTCTGGAAGAGTTTGAAATTTGTTACATTTGAAGAAGATGACATTTGATTTATCGTGGTTAATTTAAGCTGGTTGATAGTTAACCACTCCTCAATTGTATTTAGATAAGTGCTGCTAGATCGATAACTTCATCTAGTGTACTACAGTGATTAAAAAAGTAGTATCGTCCGCATAATTTACAGTTGAAAAGTTTACTTACAAGAGAGGTGGGCTTGAGATTATAAATTTCATTAAAGTAAACGATAAATAGTAATGGACCTAGTATGCTACCTTGTGGCACACCTTTTGTTATGGTCATGTTATCTGAAAGAGCAGCCTCATTTTTAATTTTAACACGCTCGTTTAAGTACGATGAAAACCAAGCTAAAGCGTTACCTCTCACTCCATAGTGCTCAAGCTTCCGTAAAAGTATGGAATGGTAATAATATATAAAACCGGAAATAATGAAGATCCATCTAATTATCGAGGAATTGTCATGACAAATACCATACTAAAGATACTTACATCGATTTTGTATAACAGAATATATACGCAACGTCCCTGATTAGCGGACAGCCGAGGGAAGCACGTGGGAGAGCGTAGGTGCGCAAGCCAGCAAAAGAAATCGTCAGCAAGCGTCCAAAGCGAGCGGACGTGCCGTTCGGCTGGAGATCGGTTGTAGAAGGACCCGCCATTAGGCGCTGGCCACAACACAGTTACATAATATCTAGTAAGTACCTTATTGATTATGTTTTTTTGATTATTCAACATTTCGATATTTGGATATATGATTATATCCAAATTTTTATTACTGAATAGACCGCATTATTCTTATAATTTTATATATTATTCAAAGCGCATCGCATGTTTATTAGTTTATAAATTCGAAATCATAATTTACTTTCCATTTTATTTAACATTTTAATTTCATTATTTCTTTACATCCAAATAATGGTTATTTAAGTGTAATGATTTTATTTGCATATTTTTCGCCTTCCTTGTTTTCTAGTAAAATATTGTAAAGGTGAAAACAATTTCTTTTATTATTTTATTTTATTTCTTAGTATACAGGGTCGTACTATATTTTAAATACTTATAACACCGCAGCCGACTTGGGGAGCGGTTATTTTAATTGATAACAGAGTCTCACGCTAGTTTTTATTGTATTTCAATTAATTAATACATATTATTATTTACCAATCTTACGGCATCCAACAAAAAATATAATATTCATACGTAAATTAACGACATTTTGTGTACGGTTGCTACTTGCAAGACACCAATGAATTACTATTAACTCATAATTACCTCATTAAAAGGTTCCTCTTTCGTCAGGAACATGGGCTGTTCGCTGGCTTGCATGATGGTGTCGATGATATTCGGAGTGTTTATCTCGTCATTGTTGATAAAAGTGCCCTTCAGATTCAGGGTCAAAGCCGGTTGCTGTTGTTTCCGTCCCACGACTTTGTTGTCGGGGAAGTCCGTGAACGGGCCGCTGCTATTATCTGGGGTGTACAAGAGCAGTTTATCGTTCGTCAAGACGGAATCGATGGCGTCGAATAGATCGCCACCCGCCAGCGCGGCTTCCGGCGAAACCTCAGTGGCGTGCAGGTAATAATAGTCGTGGTGCACGGGACTGGACTCCATGCTCATCACGTTAGTGGGCGACTGGCAGGCCGAGGTGCTGTTCGAACCGTACCCGTCGCCTACCGGATTATTATTATAACTAAAATATTCCTTATTAGTGGTGTATTCGTTTTTATTACAATCGCTCTTATCGCTAATATTGTTGTAGCTCTTATCCATACTATTAAATGTATTTTTTGTTGTTGTTGTTGTGTTTGCCGGTGGTGGTGTTACCACGGCCAATGGTACCGCTTGAACTTCTTCAATGCGATGGTGTGGTTGGTGGCCGAAATTATTGCTGTATAGGTCAAAATCGTCCGCGACGGTCGCTTTATTCGCTGTACCGTGTTGTTGCGTGGCGATGCGCTCATCCAAATTGTCGCAGTTGAGCAAGAGGTCGAGATCGACACACTCTTCGCTTTTGATTTGTTCGTCCGATCGGGGAGGTATTATGTCGTAAAACCCGCCACTTCTTGGCACGGTCCCTGAGCACTTCGCAGATCTGTCGCTGCCGATTACCTACACAGAAAAAGATAAACCAAAACGATTAGACAGCGAATATAATTAAATCAACTAATGCTATATAATACATAATCTGCTCACTTCCCTATGATGAATATCCAATTCATTTGGTATAAAACATTGCGACAACAGAGATGAAAACTTGCTTGAGATTTGTACATCTTTATCATATCAATTGCCTTTTGATAATTTTTACAATTTACTGCTGTGGTCTGGCACCCGGGTTTCCGGAAATTCAAATTTGTATTTTTATTAATACCAGATTACCTTTATCAATGCAATGATAGAGTTTCCACAATTTTAATATTTTATTTTGACAAGATTTTGTTAATTGATTTGATTGTTGGTATTATTTTAATTGTTCTGTTTAAATTTAAATTCATTCACTTATACATTTTGCGTTTACCAGTATGCTATATAGTTCATTGTAATATTCAAGAGATTTTCTTTGCATTTCATGCGCTGCTTTGGCACGCAATTATAAATTGCTATATGTATGCGATGTTTGGGCCCCTAAAAGGTAGTTCCTTAAACGATGCCGGAGTAAGTACATGTTGTTTATTTTCTTTGCTGCCATTTTTGGTAAATTCATTTTATTTAAAATGTAGTTCGTTTAATTTGATATTAATTCATCCATCAAAGAACTCTTTATTTAATAATTGCTGTTGTATTTTATTGTGTACACATGTCGGATGTAAGATCAGTTATTATATTTGCTCTAGAAGGAATTTTAAGTTTAAAGAGTTAATTTTTCGTTTTTTCTTATATTTTTGCTGTTTTGTAATTAATTAATCATCTCGGTGTAGGTGAAAAGAAGCTTTGTGCTTGTGATTAAATTTCAATTTTATATTTTTACACTTGTTTGGTCCACGTTTAAATTAATTTTTGTGTGTTTAAATTTTGAAACCACGTGGATTTTTTGTGAAATAGGATTTTCTTCTAGAACAAATTTACCTTTTTGTTTGTTAAAGGATTTGCATCGTCCTCTAGTAATTGTAGAGTCTATTGCAGTTTTGTTTTTTGGCCAGAATCTTAAATTCATGGTTTTATTTCTGCATAATTGTATTTAAATGTCTTTTTTTTTTTTATATATAAAAATAAATTTAATGATTGTTAACGTCATTCAAAATGTCAGTTCCTTTATGTTTGAATCAACCATTTCAATCTTTGGGGATTTTAAAGAAAGTCAATTTTTCAAACGCCCACATTTTACTTTTCATGATAGGTTTTATTGTGAGGGTAACCCCGAGTTAAGAGTTCTTTTGCGCCCTTTTATATTTTTATCCGCTGAGCTAGTAAATTTAAATTTTCATTTTTTTTTTTACTTTTCATTTTGCATTTATGCTGGTATCATCAGGACACAGCATTACGTTTTATAATAAGTACAGAGATGATAATTATACGCACTTCACTCCCTTAAACAGCGGAAATTGGCTAGATCGGAAGATATTAAAGCATTTTTTTTTAACTGTGTGTATACCCTCAACGTAGTTTCCCCAAACCTCACTGTTAGAAATATTCGAAACACAAACTATAGAAAGGAGACAGTCTATACAGAGGTTCAAGTTTTTATTTCATGTTGTTCATGGTCTAATTTTAATTCCCCGTATACTATATAAAATATAATTTCTTGAGCCGCAGGTTCTCCTACTTTCTACGTTGCCACCCACTCGAATCTACTATTTCAAGCTCCTTTAAGTTTGATTTGTGAAAAATATAAAAAAAAAAACTTCTTTTGTTATTTAAATATTGTAATTATATATAACATATACTTTTTTATATTACTTTATATAAATATTTATTTGTGACGTTAAGATTGTTTATATTTTTTTGTTTAATTTATTTAAAAATATTTTGTTATATACCTACTTCTATATTTTCTTCTAAGACATAAAAATAAAAAAAATTAAACGTTAAACTTCTTATATTTTTTTGTTTAATTTATTAAAAAAAATATTTTGTTATATACTTCTATATTTTCTTCTAAAAGACAAAAATAAAAAAAATTAAACGTTAAAATTGTTTATTTTTTTGTTTAATTTATTAAAAAAATATTTTGTTATATACTTCTATATTTTCTTCTAAAAGATATAAAAATAAAAAAACTAAACGTTAAAATTGTTTATATTTTTTTGTTTAATTTATTTAAAAAATATTTTGTTATATACTTCTATATTTTCTTCTAAAAGACTTAAAAATAAAAAAAAATATTGTTTTGAAAATAAAACAAGAAATGAATTCCGAAATGTAAATGTATATTCTGGGTATTATGTATGCAATTCATTTAAATAAGATTTAAATTATAAATAAAAAAATATAAAATTATAATACTAAAAAAAAAAAATTAATCAGTGGAAAGGTAACATTATATTTCTAATTTAATAATTAATTTGTGTTTTAAATAACGTAAATAATGGCGACATTTAAAAAAAAATACAAATAATAAATTTCTGATCCATTCAGAAATTAAAAAATATATAAAAATAAAATTCAACATAAACTTCCAAATATTATAAATTCTGGTTTTCTTTTTATTATTAATATTTGTTTGATTGTTTGTTTACTACATATTTATCTATTTGTTAAGTAATTTGTAAGTTAAACAGAATTTATTTAACACATTTGCATTGTTCCATTGTATGAATTAAAGTTTATTTCACACCTTCAAAAAAAAAAAGAAAAAATGTTGATTATTTAGCACCTGTATACTTTGCGTATTGAATTATTAATATTAAAAAAAAAAATAAGAAGATACATTTAAAAAAAGGATCGGTATTACATTTTAATCACAATTAATTTGTACACTGAGAAAAGAGATTGCATTAAGTAAAAAGTTTTATAACTTTTGGTTTTTATCATGTTCAACGAAAAGAATACCTTTTCTCAGAAAAGTGTTTATTTTAATTGAAAGTAGCGTGCTGTTTTGACTATTTTCTTCTTAAGTACATGCTTTTCGACGAAAAGTTACCGTAATTAAATGGAATGCACCTTAGTTTTGATTAATATTTTATAATATCTGTATAACTTCTGTTTAAGTAAGACAATACATATTACATATTATATTGTTATTATTATGTAGATATTTAACAACATATTACAGTTCCTTTTAAGTACGTTATCATATTATTGAAGTATAAACAGTATTTTAAATAAAAAAAGTCGACGTTTTGGTTTATTTGCGTGGACATGCAATATATACCTTGATTTAAAACTTTTGCCTTTTAACGGAAAATGTAAGAACCTGTATTCAAGCTGAGTGCTTTTTTACTGGGAAGTATTTTAGTTTTATTCATGTTCCCACGTGCACAAGTCTCAGATACACAAACAATAATGAACAAAAGTGAATATTTTTCGCGCGAGGTTAAAGAAATTTCAGAGATAATTGGAATCGTTTCAGTTAATGCCGATTTACTTATAAGCAAAAGAACTTTTACAGCAGTATATAGTGTTTGAAGGTTTTAAAACTGTTATACACGGGAAAAACGATCTTGTTATTTTCAACCATTTTTCATGCATTTGGTTACAGTTACTAAATTCTTACTTGATTTAGGAATATTAAAAATATTCCTGTATTCAATCAAACAAATAATGTGGTCAGTAGATTTATTTAAAGCTAGCGCAGTATCTATTAATTTAATTAAATATTTACATAGAAGTAAAAATAAATATCGCATTTTATTTTCGTATAACCGTTTTCTCCCCATACAGTACAGCAGATGAGCAGATATACTTATGTGCAGTAGAGAAATTGTCGCATAGATGGCACATCTCTTATTTCATTCACAGTAACAGATCATATTTCCCACAAAATAGGCTGGAAACTACGATCGTAACATACTAATCTGGTATATTTATAAGAACAACGATTTCTTTAACCGCACACTAGAGTGCTAGGGTAGTCACTGCGACCAACTCCCAATACTACTAGGATTTACAACATTTTAACGGCAAAACTCTTCTTAGTGCATGGGTTTTTGGAGATAATTCATTTTTAATTCAATTAAAAATGATCACGGCATTTTGTTGTGTTTACGCTTAAGTCTAAAATGAATAAATGTTATAAGAAAAGGAAAAACCTCTTGAATCAAAATGCTTACGGTTTTCCGCCAATCTGCATAGTTTTCAAGTTCAAAATAAAGAAGACGTTGAATCAACTATCTATCAATATCTTTCACTTAAAAGAATAAATTGTTTCAACGAAAAATATATTATTTCCGAAGAAATGCGTGAATTTAAAATTATATTCCTTTTCAAGGAAACACCAAATCATGTTGGGCACATAGAAAACGCAAAAACTCTTAGTTTAATGCAATTCCTTTCAAATGAAAAGGATATTTCTCTCAGTGTATTTGATAAGTCCAATAAAATTCCAATAATGGTAGCTAAGTTTGCCAGAGCTTTCATTATTTATCAGAAATGTTTATTTAGAAAATAAAGGACAATAAAGGTTGACTCTTCAAGCTAAATGTTCTAAAAACCTTAATAGATATAAAGTTGTAACATTTTAACATTAATGAATGATGAGCGTACTAAAATTAAAATTAATATACTGAAATAAAAATATTAGATAAGATATGATGTATTAAATGAATATAAAATCAAAAAAAAATCTAAAACATTAATTAAATGTAGAAATCGACAATAAGGTAAATAAGAATAAACAAACATTAAAATTTATTCTGTTGGTGTTTGGTGTTTTCCTCACATTCATTGTTAATAATTGGTGCTGGGTTAATAAAAATAATTAATATATCGTTAATTTAGATATATTAAAACGCTTGAATTTAAAAAAAAGGAAGGTATTTTTTTTAAATAAGTATGTATTTCACAGTCATGCAACTTTTACTGTTTAGTTATATAACCATTCCTTATTTTGCTTTGAATTTTCAACCACACTAAAGAAAATATGAAATGTGTCCTAATGTGCTAAAATATGAACATTATTTTTATTATTGATTAAATAAATGCATTTTATAATATATTTCGCTGAATGCAAAATATATTATAAAATGCATTTATTTAATCAATAATAAAAATAATGTTCATATTTTAGGACCTCCTCTCTGAGATTTTAACAATCAATTGGTCTATCAATAAATCAAAATCGTTTTAATACAATATCAAAAAAAAAAACGGCTTATAATCTACAACATGATGTCAACTCATAATCTTTTAGATTATTTCATTATCATAATATTGTGCAATAATAAGGTGATGAACATATTTAAGTAAGATTAAGTAAGTAAATAAAAAGAAAAGTAAAAATATTGAAGTCTAAATTACATTAATTCAATATAGCCACTTTATCGTGTCTTACAGTAACAGTCGTCAAAATTGTTGTATAAAATATATTGATTACTGAAATCAAAATGAACGTTTTAAAATAAAAATAGACAAACTGAAATAAAAATACTAGTAAAAAGATTATGGTATATTAAATGAATATTAAAAAAAAAAATTAAAAATTAATAAAATGTAGAAATCGACAATAATATTATATGAAAAAAAAAATTTAAACGGTTGGTGTTTTACAGACATTCATTGCGTTTCATCAATTGGATTAGAAATTAAATAATGAAATATAAAAAAGTATTGGAACGCCGATACATCTATTAAATACTACAGTCATAAGACGAACATATGGCAATTGCGGTTTGAATTTAGTGATAAATTATTACATTTCAAAAAAATAGACAGAGTGAGCCTTTGAATAAAAAAAAAATAATTTATGGATGTTGGCGTAAATATATATGGAGTAAATTTTGAAATTTATCACCAAATCAGAAGCAATGTTGACCCCTCATATATTGGAAAAAGAAAATTAAAAAAAATAAAGAATTTGGAATTTATTAAATGATCGTTGAATATGCAGGTCATGTGTCATTTCAGCTAGGCTATTGCGTTAATATTCTTATAAGCGTTTATTTAGTGTGATTATAATTAAGTCCAAAATATATTTATAATCTGTATAAATAATATATATTGCCATCAAACTATACTATTATGTACAAAGAAAAATGTTAAATATTGTATGAAGCAGTTATGCATTCAATAAAATTTATAATACAATGCAGTTATTTAGGTAATCAATGATGACAGTAATGCTCATATTTTGGAACCTCCTCTCTGATATGACGAAGTGAGTGTTTAACTCAATTGATCTCTCAATAAATCAAAATCGTTTTAATACAATGTCAAAAGAAAAGAAAAAACATTAAAATCAAATACCAAGGACGGTTTATAATAATCTACAGCATGGTGTTAACTGATAATCTTCTAGATAATTATTTCATTATCATAATATATGTGCACATAACAATAGGGATCAATAGTATTACATATCTCGAAGTAAAGTAAATAAAAACTGAGTAATATAAAAGAGAATAAAAAATATTACTATGTCTGAGTTGATGATGATAATAATGATATTAAATTACCTTAATAACGATATTAAAGTTAAGACAATATGGCCACCTTTTATCATGTCTTAAGTAATGATTATATGAGTCAAAAAATTTAAAATATTTTGATTAAATTTAATGATTTATCAAAGATAATCTTATTAATTACAGATTCCCTATGAATTATAATTTGATTTGATGGGATGACAAAAAAAGTAAATGCAAAATGCATGTCATCCCTAAATAATTAAAGTGAAAGATGTGTGTAACAAACCTCCTCATTATTGTCATCGAATATCGAGGCATGTTCATTCAGTGGTGAGACTGTAGCATCTCATGTATCCAATCCATTAGCACCATATTTTAAAAAATATCAATATTTTATTCTATTATTTTTATTTTATGATAATTTAACTTGTCAATGTTTCGTTTATTCCGTCATTATTAGCATTGATACGAATCGGAAGAGGTTGCACATTCCTATAAATGAGGTTCCAATTTACTAGCGTGTAATGCGGTAGCAGCACTAGACAACTTCAAACGCACATCAGCCGCGGCGGTCAGATTTGAACCGAACGAGTCGCGCAGGTTCGCGTGTTTATATAGCGCTCCAAGATGGATGATTCATCATCGTTAATTCCCCGGATGGAGAATTCAGGTTGATTCGTTGCACGGTCTTATGTGTAGTTCGAGTCTTCTTCACGCAGTTGTTTTCGCGCCTATATAAAAAGGTTGATAATTGTATGGCGGCGACGACTAGTGATAAGAAGGAATGTGAGAAAAAATTAGAATCGAATGACAAAGCGAGATTTTTTATTTTATAAATTATGTGTTTCAGAAATTAGAAAATATGCATATAAAACAGGTGAATATTGAGACAAACTAGTTGACGTTTCTCCACAATATAAAATGTGCATTTAATTTTAACGCGAAACATGTTTATTTATTTTTTCTCGATTTGTTAAAATTGGAATTTATGGGATTAAAGAAATCAATACGGGGATGTCGTTTGAATGGTGTTATCATTGGTGTTATGCAAAGGGAATCCACCATCAATAGATCACTGAGAGTTGGTTTTCTGTTAATACAAATCATTTGATATGGCATGTAGATTAGAAAATGGCGGCGTAATTGAGATTCAGCACTGATAGGATTTACTGCACTAATTTTACTACTGTTTTTGTTAGTAATTAATTCTTTAGTTGGTGGTATTTTGGTGCTAAGCTTTTATTTATTGACGTTATGTGAGTTATTAGAATTTTCGTATAATATGTTGCAAATGAAATATTTTAGTCAGAGTACGTACTGCTATGGTTTTGGAATACGTAACCCATACAACCCTTTTATCGCTGAGGTGTATTTTAAGTTGCATATTATGGTTGTTGTGATTTCTCTCTCCGTTTAGCTGATTTTTAATTTACCGAGAATTTTCACAATTTTATTTTGTTTTGTATAAGTTTAGTTTAAGAGTTATGGTATGAGTTTAATTATGTATTTAAATTTTAATTAATCCAGTCATTCACATGTCTATTTGTTCGCTTGTGCTGATTTTATGCGTATTCTATTTAATATTGTCATTGTAATGTTCTACGTCTGCATTATACGAATTTTGAGAGTGGAATTTTTGTAGGTAAAAGAATTGTTAAAGACTTCCATGTTCGACTATTGATGTAAGTAGACGTTTTTCTTAAAATAATTGTTACCATTTTGTTATGGAAAATTTAACATTCTTCTGTATTGTAGTCAATCAAGGAATCATTATTGTAATAATTGTTAATGTAATGAAGTGTACACTTGGTAGATATAACATCGATTATTTTTTTTTGTTGAAGAAGATTTATTTTAGTTTTTTCTCTCATTTATATTTTGTAAGAGTTAATTTTTCTGTTAATCTATTTTGCTGTATCATTTTATTTTTTCTATCACCTCGTTTGAGTGAATAGAAATACTTTTTATTTATTTCAATTAATATACAGCAGTACATTTTGTTGAAAAACAAAACTTATTTGCTCTCTTAAAACTACTAATTTTAGAGAGTACTTTTGGAGTTGTGTATTTTCGAAATTTCTCTCACATTCATAATATATATTTTCTTAAGATATAGAAAAATACATACAAATGTCGCTATTGACAGACATCAATGTTTCGCCTTTGAAGCTCGTCAGTGCCCAATTCTGCGACATTTGATGTACCGCACAAGGCGTTATATATAGCTACTAGATGTAATTAATACTGAATGATGTGAGATGTTACGAACTCATTATTTTTGAATATTTTTGCTAATTTTCCAATATAATATGTACAAATATTTCTGATTAGAACACAAATTCGTAATATTATTTGAGTAAGCACTAAATTTTGCGCTATGCGCTAATAAATAAATTAAATGTAGAAAAATACATACAAATGTCGCTATTGACAGACATTGATGTCTGTCAATAGCGACATTTGTATGTATTTTTCTACATTTAATTCATTTGAATTTGTGTTCTAATCAGAACATATTTGTACATATTATATTGGAAAATTAGCAAAATATCTCTAAAAAATAATGAGTTCGAAACATCTCACACTCATTCAGTATTAATTTTCTTAAGATATATTTTTTTTTGGGGGTAATTCCGACTTTTTTCCTAATTAAATTCAAATAAAATTTTACATCTGACGTTTCGGAATTATTTTTTATTTCTTTTTCAATCTCCTCAGCTTGGGGGGGGGGGGGAGAAGATTGAACACAGTTTAAAATTAGATGTCTTCTACTTGAATGAATAAACATTAAAATGCAATGAAATAGTGTTCATTCCATTCTGAGTTATTACTATCTATAGGCAGCTACATGTTTCGGCCGAAATCTTTAAACTCTTATAAACATTCCTTTGTTGAAATTCATAAACAACAGTACCTACTTTTATATTTTATGACACTTTTCTCTGCAGCTTATTTATCTTTTTAATTAATAACAGCATTTTAATTTGTTTTTTACATTGACGCCATAAAAGCCTGAAGATAACCAGTTTCGACTGAAACATGTAGCTGTATATAAATAATAATAAATCACAATGGTATGAACAACATTTGTTTACAGTTTAAAGTATTTTGAATGATTCCGGTGTTATATGAGAATGAAATAATTTAATAATAAAGAAAAATCTTGCAATAAAAATAACAATTTATCACTTAAGACATTTCAACACTCTTCTCCATTCAATTGAAAATGATGATTGTAGGTTAGCGGAAGCACGTAAGAACACGTTGTTTTGTGCCTTTTATTTCTAGTTTTAATTGAAACGGTAAAAAAAAATACAAGTATGTATTACAACATACGTCTACTACTACTCAAACTACATTAACTGTTTTTTTACCAATCTCTAAAAACTACAAATTTACCATTGTTTCAGAGCAGCCAACTTCAACAGAAAAAATAGTTAAAACATATCTGTCGCTCCCTCATACCAAGTATTTAATATAGGTATTATCATTAAAGCTACCAAAAAGTCTCTTTCAGATTAGGTCAGAAAGCTTAAAGAAAAATCGCTTTTTTTATGAAAAAATTGAATTTGTTGCGGCCTATTATGAGGTAGTATAAAACACAAAAGATACATTCATATTTCATAATGATTTAAATCAGAGATACTTTCTTTCCTGTGTTAAAATGTATTTAAATACTGAATATATTTCAAACTAAAATGATCTTTGTTAAATAATTTGAACTGATTCAAGTGAATATTTATGTTTAAACTAAATACAAAATCATTATCACTGCCGTTAGTATTGGTTTTAGTAACATTATGTGAGTATATGTCTATAAATTCATGGGTAGCTGTTAAGATCATTTGTTTTACATTACATTCCTGGAGAATTAATCATATTTTTAAATCAGAAAATACACCTGAATTTAAATTTTGGAATCAGCAGGTTTGTTCGCTGGTGTTACACTTTCTACACTGGCTTGTGATTAAAATAAGATAGAAGATTTACTCTGTAGGTACCTAAGGAAGATAAAATATGCACCAGTGTTATTGGTGTAGCACCAACGAACAAACCTAGCATTATAAAGCTATTATTGAAATTGTTTAGTGCTCTTGAAATAAGACCGGAAGTCAATCCAAGTATATTTAAGGCAACTTCAACTAGTGATTTGTTTAATATAGCAGTTTCATTTTTATTTTTGTATTTTACTAAATTTAAAACTTTTCACGAGATTTAAATCAATGATGACTAGAGAACATGGATTTATATTATAAATCTTAAATAAAATAAAAAAATATTTAAGAGCAAACGATTTGAATCTCATAAATTATTAAAATCGTAAAAATGATTTAAATCATGATTTGGCTTACAACTCTGTTTAACTATTTATTAAAGAAAAGAAGTCAGTCAATATTTAATTTACTCTTAATATTTTTATCTGCAAAATATGTAATGGCCAGTGTTATTTAACTTATATACGATTTATAAAAATTGTAAAAATTACTAACAACTAATTAAATTCCGTTATTTTTATATCTAAAACAAAAGACTATTTGTGTTAAGATTATCATTGTATCCATACATTTATAATTGCGAATATTTAAATGTAAAAAGCGCAATTTGATATTAATTAAACAAATGCCTTTTATAATCTTATGCAAAGAATAAATGAATCACATTTTAATTGATGACAGTGTTGAGCAAGATAGGAGAAGAGATTAAATTTCTACAGGGACTAGATACACTCGTGTTTACTCGCGTCATGAGTGGGGAGTAGTGTTAGCTAGCTGTTTTCCGAGAGCCAAGAAAACACGAGTATGTCAAACCGCTGTAGAAATTTAATGGCTTCTCCTAACATGCCCAGCACTCTATATTTATTACACCTGATAAACATATAAATCTTGACTTGCAAAAGGCGGCCATTTTGTTATCCGCCTTCCATTTTGATACTGTATCTTTTTTTCATGTTTATTATTATTTTGAAAGTAATATAATATTGATTATAATTTTCGTTATCACCTTAATGAAAATGAAAAATCATAAAAGATTATCAAATTTTTTTCCGTGTCAAAATTCGCATAAAAAGAAGTTATTTTGAATAGTGTATCTGCATTGCATTTGGAAAGATTTCAAAAACAACGACAAAAATAAATAATATTTTTTTTAATTTGGTGTTAAAATAAAACTATAAAACACATTAGACGGAGTTTATAGTTATGTAGATAAGGATTTTTATCAGAATATCTCAAATCAAA
Source organism: Protaetia brevitarsis (assembly GCA_004143645.1). Lineage (NCBI taxonomy): Eukaryota > Metazoa > Arthropoda > Insecta > Coleoptera > Scarabaeidae > Protaetia > Protaetia brevitarsis. The sequence continues at coordinate 51,667 of RXPK01000748.1, forward strand.
AAAGGACCATTAATTGAAAAAAAACCCACCTGTAATGAGATGAAAAAATGTACAGTCAGTACTTCTTTTTCAGAACGATTTCAGCAAATTAGATAAAAATACTATTTATAGTATTAAGGCCGCTTTCCAGTTCGCAATTTTTCGTTTTGCGTGCAATAGAATTGCGCGCAATGAAATATTAGAACATGTTCTAATCCGTGCAACACCAATAAGATTGCACACAGCTGATCGAAATCCATTGAATGAGCATGCGCTATTTGCATTGCGCGCAATACGAAACATTTGCGAACTGTAAAGCGGCCTATATATTTATAAAATTTAATTCTTTAGAACTAATTTTATAAGGCTTTTTAGACTCATTCATTAAAGAAAATCCCATTAAAAACTGGTTCATTAATATTTACTATTATTAGGTATTTTTATTTTAACGATTGCTCCAGTTGACACTGCTTGTATAAACAAGTGTGATAAGATTATAACGTTTAAAATTATTTGAATAACGAAAATGTTAATCAAGTAAATTATTTTTACCCATAAGTAAAAAAAAAAAAACAAATAAATCATACTGGTAGTTTGTTACACCTGATAAAACACACAAATTTAAAGTCAAATTATCATATTATTATTTTCTATTTATAAAATTCTTTATCTGAATAATTACACAACATTTCATAAGGAGAAATTGCTATTTTGTTTTAAATTTAAATGAGTTATAATAAGCAAATCGTAAACAAATTTATAGCTATAAAATTTCAAAAATCCTTTAGTACATTCTAATTACTTATTACACTTTAAAAACCATGTCGTAACATAACACACCCTCATAAAGTGTTATGTTTTGGATACACTATTGCTTACCTATACATATGTATAACTCTATCATAAATCAAGACTATTTATATAATCATAAATCAAGGCTATTTATGTATACCAAGAATTGATTAATCATAACATATTTACTTAAGCCTGCGCTCAATTTGGTGGGGGGTAGATTTTTCATTTCCTCAGTTTCTATAAAAATTAAATCATTTAATTATGTTTTCAGTTATTAAATGAATTATTCTCTAACAGCAGCTAACAACAGTCATTAAGAGCGTAGGGCAAAGCAATATGGCGATAGTAGCTTTTCGCCAAATTAAGATAATAAACTTTGAATTTGCGTATTGCGTTTTGAAATATATATGTGTACCTTCAATTTGACTAACTCGATTTTTTTTATTAACTCCTATATTTGGCATAATTTTTTTTTTTCTCTTTTCACTCAGTAACAAAAAAGGAATTATGACAAATGGATGATCATTTTCAAGTCATTTTGGTAATTTTTCAAGAAAAATGCAAGTATCTGACAGGAAGTATGATAAATATGCGTATTATAATATGAAATAAATCATTTTTGGTTATATCAGCTCAGAATTATTATTTAACCCTAGTCCTACCAACGTTTTATCGTAACGTGTCCTACCAAGGTGTGCCTCACAGGCACACATCTATTTGTACACATTGTTGATGTAAATAATAGCAAAATATGCATAATTTATTTCATGTAGTAGGTATACAGTAAGATTAAAACATATAGAAAGAATATTGTGTGTCAGAAAATATAATTTAAAAATAGTACAAGATAGTAAAATATTTGAAAGTTATTTATGTAGTTTGCAATTTGTGCATGTGAGTATTTTCTCTGAATGTTCACCACAAACCGTTTGCTTACACTTATCACATAACTGTGTTGACATTCTGCTTTTCTTTGATGGGCAAAATATAGCACCGTTTTCGTTTTCTTACTTCTCGAGCCGAAGACTCCCTGTGGTTGGTACTTGATTCAACGTAGTTTGTATCAATGAAGTATGACTTTTATGCAAGCCACTCAAACTACGCGTCTAATTGCCCAGTACTAATTCTGTTGTAATTGTCTCGTAAGAAAATTTGGATGGATATTCTCCAAATGACAAATGAAGCTACTCCACACACATCAATTATATTGAAAAATAGACCAAAGGCCACCTATTAGTTTTGCGTTTCACTGAATATGTATGTACCATCTGATCAAGTGTATCCACCCCTCCTTCGTGAATTGTAGTACTTATTGATTTCAGATTTATTTTTATTTTCCTCATCAATGGTGGAGTCGTTGTGCATTGTAGATAATAATATGACACAGCGATTTTTCTTAGGTACATAAGATACCAAAGTCATGTCTTCTGAAAACCAAACACGTTGCTTTCAATATTCCGTCGCCTGAGGTAAAAAATTTGGTGTATGCAGCGCTTATTTTTCTGAGCGTTCCTACACAAGTTAGCCTTGTGTAAGCAAACTGAATGCAAGCTCGTAGCTGTGAGAAGTTGTCGAACGTAATATTCTTTTAGTTCTCAGAAAAGGTTCACAAAGGTCTTCAACCACCTTTTGCGCTAAGTTTTCTGCTCTGTTGAAGACTTCTTTTCCTAATACGGTATACCACGTAACGGATACTAGTTCCACTATCGCATATCCACCAAATTTTCATACCGTACTTATCTGGCTTGCTTGGCAGGTACTGTCGGAAAGATACACGACCTCTTAAAAGGCACCAGTTGTTCATCGATGGTTAGATTACTGCCAGGAAGATAATATTTCAGCAAGTTTGTATTAACACGTCCCACAGGTCTCTAATTGTGCCAACTTGTCCTTTGCCTCGGAGTTCTGTCGCTTTATTCGCAAAACGAATAAATCTTAGTAATTGAGTAAATCTATTTCGTGACATACACGCTCGATAAACAGGATTTCCATATAAAGGATTCCATAGCTCATTATAGTCCACCATTCCTTGTTTATTTCTTCCAGCAGTAATCAAAGGCCCAAGAAAGCACGGATTTCAACGTCGTCAACTGGTTTCCACAAATCGCAAGAATACGAACAGCCTCCTTATTAGTGAAAGTAACCACAATACCAATAACCGTATCATCAAAAAAACAAATTGAATGCGTCACAAGGAGATCAACATGCACTCCAGGTGAAGTTTCACTTTGTTCAAAGGTTGTAATTATTTGTGTGCACGTGTTTTTCCCTTGGCAATCGGCGTGGCATTCCACTCGGTACCATCTTTTCCAATAAAAGTTTGCGAATGGCCGGGCGGTTCATCATTAGCATCACTATCGTCACTTCCTTCTTGTTCATCGCTTTCTTATCGCCAGTTTCTTGATAATCCGCTTCACTAGAAGAGTTTTCGTCATTTGGCTCTTCTTCATCTTCACCATCATTTACATTCCTTCCCAAATCCTCATCACTTTCGTACAATGCATGAGCAACTCCTTTTCAGTTAGTGGCCGGCGTCGGTCAGTCAACCAATCGGTCATACTTTCTGCATAAATTTCAAAACCAAATAAGCATAAAACAACAAATCTATTTTTACTGGGGTCAATCAAAACTTTTGTTCTTACCTGTCTATACTATACTCTCCACTAGGTAAAAGAAATAAAATTAACCAATAGACACCTAAAACGCCCAATGCGTTCGTTAGGAAAGTCACAAATACACTGATAACAATGCATTTGTAAGCTGACTGTTTTAGCAAAACGCATTTGGGGAATTCCCCTTCATATGCAACTGGAAGTTCTTACATACAAGGGAAAGTCCCGAAATATAAGCATATTTATTACGGGGATTCACCCACATACCTAGTTTTAAATAACGTAGCAATGCATTTTATGTATAATAACAGTATGTGCCTCAAAGACACACCTTGTAGGACGTGTCGGTAAATTATGTTTAAATTTTTTTAGTAAAAGAGGAAAAATATTTTTAAAAAATTTTTATGTCATTCTGTGTTAAATAGTTTATTTTGAGAATACAAAAATCCTCCAGTCTGTGGCAGTTAACTTACAAATTCCAGCAATTCAAAATCAATGTGCCTGCAAAAGCACACCTTGGTGGTTTAAGGTGAATTAACGCGAATTTTTAATATAGTTATGTTATTTGTGGTAAAATAAATAAGACTTGTCATAATGACTTATCTGCTTACATCACGGAACCATCGATTAATGCAAAAGCAAATTAAAAAAAAAAAAAAATGAAATAGTCAAATTGAAGGTATACATGCATACTTCAAAACGCGATTAGCAAAAGCAAAGTTTACTGCCTCAATTTTGCATAAAAGCTACCGAATAAATTGTGCTGTAAACTGTATTGATTACGTGACGGCCATATTGCTTTTTCGCACGCCCTTAAGTCAACTTAATTTTGAATCGCATCGCACGTTTTTTTAATAATTCTTATTAAGAACAGTGTTGCCAACCGCCAGCAAGTATTTCCACCTAGATGATGTGCCAAATATCCCTTGACTGAGCACTTTATCCCCCAAAAAAAAAATGCGTTTGAAATTTACAGTGTACCACAAAACTCTCTAGTAATCAAATTTAAATTCCCTGTCACTATTTTTAGTGAATTTAGCGTTAAAGTATTAAAATTACTATGGATGTAGTACAAAATAGTCATTTTATGTTTGAACATTGAAATTATTGAAAATAATTGTGGAAAATTTAAAATTGGCTGTTTGGCCATGCTGGAGGTTGAAAAATTATAAAAATTAAAGAAAATATAAGTTTATTTGTAAAAAAAGAATGGATTAAATTTGCTATTCATTTAGAAAACTCCATTTTAACAAATATAGTAACTAAAAAAGATCTCCTAAAAATTCCCCTTAAGAAATAAATCCTCTAAAGTGTCCCTTCACCTTAAAAGTTTACCCTAAATTTAGGGGAAAATCCCCCAAGTTGGCAACACTGATTAAGAATATAAACGAAGACTTAAAACTCTAAATCTGCAGTAAATCGTAAAAGTGAGTGTTTTTACAAGTTGTCTATTTATCTACCTGTATTCTAATAGATTATTTTTAATTTTAAGTAAAGCTATTGATATTGAAGTTTATTTATGTTATAATGAAATTGCGTCTTAAAACATTTTATTTTCTGCATGAAAATATCATTCATCGTATATAAAAATAAATCATGTTGTTATAAAGAGTTACATTATTTTTTAGGTTAGGATTTATACGATTTTATTCTGATAATTTCGGCGATTATTGTATTCTAATTAATGTATTAAATTTAGATAGCATTCTTACCAATGTTTCTTGTATGAAAGGACTTGAAATGTGCGCAACATCAGGAAAAGAGGTGATTTGCGATTAAGTGAGTTGTGTTTCACATTATCTTATCTTGCAAAATATCTGATATAAAAACTACAATATATCGTTCGATTTATCGAAAAATGTGACTAACATCGAATATGGATAATTTTTTTTTGTGGATACGCAAAATAATAGAGCAATAATACGATTATCGAATCGATTCTAAACCATAATTTATCTGGTACATACAAATTCTAAATGTCAAAATCGTTAATTACGTTAAATATTTGAATGATGCTATTTAGGTTGCCTAACTTCTATAATATATTCACATTGACAATTAAGTTGCCTACTTTTCATCACATTATGCTGAGAATGGCTTTGATCAAGCAATATTTCATCATCTGCTTCTCCCCCATGTATTAACGTCAATTTATTTACACTTGAAACGATCATAGGTACAGTGAGCAGAAAAAATAACCCTAAAATAAATAAATTAAAAAAAAAAAAAAACCACTAACAGATTTGGTACGAATATGCTCTTTGGAAAATTTCCCTGTAATGACGTACACTTTCCCGACAAAAGTTCCTCTATTTCCGCGACACTTTCCCAACTTGTGTCGTCCAGCGGTGCCGCTGCTAAATATCTCTCGGTAGGATCGTTGTTTACTGTGTTCTGGTACGATTGCATTGTTGCGTTGTGGGCTGCTTTCTCGCCATGATGCACTCTGGGCAAGAGTCCTGCTCGCAGGTTCCATATCGAACGGTTCTGGAAAGATAAATCAGACGATTTCTTAGTGACGCGCCGGCCCGATTGGAGGAGGAGAATGTCTATGGTGGTGATTAGTGACATATGGTGGGGACTGGCGGGACACCAACCTTGAATATACCGTTGGCTTCTTTAAAAATTGTGGACCGTTGGTGTGCTCAGCAAAGGAAGAGTTGAGTGTCTTGGACTCCCAACCTGAAACGATGAGAAAAGAAAATCAGTACAAAAATAATAATAATAACGATATTGTAAAAAACCTGAAGATGTCCTTGGCATGCCGACGTTTGTAAGTTCAAATATGTAGAAATTGTTTAAAGTTTCGGAGTAAATATAGTATGGGGAATATACATAAAGTGGAAATCATGAATGTTTATAGTTACGTCATTAACAGGTCGGTAAAGTAAGACAAGCGTAGTTTCCAAAAATTGGAACCATTTCCATATACACAAGCGAGATAGAAGTATATAACATAAGTCGTAGCTACTTAAGCTATACGTTCATATTTTATTAAGTATCAAGAAACTAGTTGAAGTGAGATAGAATACGGTCGAGTATGCGTAAATAAGAGCTTTGATAATGTTTACTTCAGTGCATGCAACCACGCATTTTTAACCCATTTTACCGCTCCGTTGACATTTGACATCTGCTTTTTACTGTTATATTTACCATTTTAGTTTGAATTTTTATTACTTCTATATATTCTTTTTACCAAAAGTTCTTTTCAGAGCTATAGTGAAGTAAATCGTTTAGTTTGTGGTAAGTTTAGAGGTGTTTAAGAAACATACAAAGACTAAAAACATTTTTTTAGGTTACAGTTCAAGATACCCGGTAAACGACTTAGTTCTTGTTGCCAAGAGTTGGTCAGTCGTTTACTAGTGTATTTCGAGGAGGAAAAGCGAAATGGAAGTCCCTTATTAATATCCGTTGATGCGGTCCATGACATAAATTATAATTGGTTATTATTAAATTAAAACTTACATACAAATTTTAGAGAATTGCGAATTGCTTTGGGCATTTCTACAGGTACCATCTACAACACAAAGCGCAAGCAGGAAGCTACAACTGCTGTTCCTTCATCGAGTGCTTCAACAGCCCTGTTCAAGGCACGATTGATGCCCAAAACACGTGATGTGTCAGAGAGAAATAAAATGGATGGGTGTAAAGTAACTTATGGTTAAGGTTTATGTTATTGATGAATTACTTCGAGCACATGGGCATAAAGTTTCAAGACTTCCTCCGTATCACTGCCATTTCAATACTATCGAATTGATATGGGCACATGCGAAGGATATATAATAAGCATATTGGTCGGGATGGTTATGATGATAAACAAGTATTGGGAATGTGGCAAGAAAGTTTGGACAGCTGTACACCAGACATCTGGCAAAATTGCGTAAATCACACAGAGAAAATAATTAAAGAGTGGTACGAACGTGAAGCAAACATGACTTTGTTCTAACAGTTAATTGCAGATCAGAAGATGAGCGCGAAGACACAAATTAAATATTTTTAATTGCACTATTTTTTCTTTCAATATTGACATATTTGATTAATTACTGCATATTATGTTTGTATATACCATTGTATAGAAATTATGTTTGCTACATAAAATAAAAGCATCATCTTTCGTTTAATTAATCATTGGTAACGTATATTAAACTAAATACTTTTATGTTGCTTGAATATTTTCTACATTTTGATTTACAAATAGGTTTTTGGTATGAGAACTACATTATTGCGGCAATACATTATTTCATTGGGAACACATTTAATAATAAGCTCAGCCTGATCACGAAAGCATTGTCAATAGAAAAGTTCACTATTTAGAATCCTACTAGTTGCATTACTCATGATTGTTTTTAAACCGCAACGTTGACTAAAAACTGAACCAATACTTTCAGTTATAAAAGAAAATTATTAAAACTGCGTATAACCTCATTAAATTTGACAATTGTCATTTCGTACAGTTCATTGCAAACATGATTGGTGTGTCTGAATTTGTTTCAGACGCTGCATAGGTCATAAGCAAATATAACGTAACTACAAACATTCATGATTTCCACTGTACATAATACATAATATTATCAATTAAGTTTACTCTTTAGCGAGCCATGATGTAATATATAATACAAATAACCTCCTGGCTTGCTAGAGAGTAAATTTAATTGCTCTTATTGTATATTGGCACATCAGAATGGCCTTCTGCTTGACAAGAAATCACACACAAAATATTATAAAATCACGACAACCAAAATTTTATTTATTCCAGCGCGCACCGATTGCGTTCATAGCGCCAAATAATTACTCTTTATATCTGAATCTAATCCAGACTTACATATTTATAATAATCTTCGCAGTTGCGATAGTATTATTATACAGGCAATGATATTAGCAATATTTATTGACATCGGCTCAAGGAGAAAATATAACCTTTGATTTTTATTCATATTAAAGAAATAAAACAATATGGAAATTAGAAAGATATTTACAAAGATCAAGACATTTGAAATAAATACTTTTATACTATTTTTGTATTTGTTGGTATTGCTGTCGGCTCAGTTTAGCGTTAATAATTAACGATAACGCTTCTTCTTCGATGTATTTCGTGGAACTGATGATGCCACTTTTCTTAGAAGATTGTAAGCCAGTTTGTATTTTTGCATGTTTTGGACTGGTGCAAGTAACATCATGCAACACTTGTGCCGAAGGATTACCGCTCTTTCTTAAACGAGAATCAATTGCAAAAACTTAATGCTAACGTTGATATTGCATCATATCTTTTTTCGCGTATGCTACAATCAGCAAACGCTTTTTGTGGCCTACCAAATTGTTTTGTTGTAGATGGACTTTTTTTTGGACTGTACTACTAACAGTAGCACCAGCAAGTTCTGCTTCCTGATCTAACCACTCTTTATTCTTATAAATGCTTTGACGTTGCGAGAATTTGCTTTCCAAAGAAATTCAATCTCTTTTTTTCTCAGGAGGAATGTAGACACTTTCCTCCTCATTTGAGAGAGGAAAGTTGTACTTTTCCTCTTCCCTAGGGAGGAAATGTAAGTGACATTGACATGATGAAACTGTAGGTACATCTTATAATATGTGACATTATTGATAAATGACATTAGTATATTCGACCTAAGTCTAAGCCCATTTATAAATTATTAAGTGTTAAATTTCAATTAAACGATTATTAAACACTTTTAAAACGACGCTAACTTGACAGTTCTCAAAAAATATTTGACAGATTAAGCCTACTGTCTATCATGTCACTCACAGGTATGTCTATTATTTTTAAACATTTAGTTAAAATTGGACTGACTGGGAAAAAAATAGTTTTCAAACCAGGTGAGCAATGTGCTATTTATTACAGGCCTTGGGCAATTAATATTTGCATGCGGCCTGCAGTCGACCACTTTCCTCCCTTGGTTTAAATATACTATTTTCATAACTTTAATTAATAATTTATCAGCTTCTTGTTCATTTATAATTTCTTTCCTAAATACACTGCTTAAGCTTATCTACATACGTAGATCTTTTTAAATTCTTGTATTTGTGCTACACAAACAAAATGCTATGTTTAATTACAATGGACATTACATCTAAAAAAAAAACAATACACATGATAACTGAACCATGAATAATTTTAAAATAAAATCTCAACACCTGCAGACGCCTGCATTTTTTTTATAACCACCTCGAACAAACAGCTGTTGAGCTTTGTAATAGCATGATGAATTAAACCAAGTATAACGTTAAGATATTTCAATAAATGACGAATTATTAAATTACGTGTTTACCTTTGAAAAAGTCTACTACATTGAATAAATTCGGTAAGATACAATTATCTGCAATTATTAGTCTCTATTTTACTACACTCAAACGCTTATTTCAAGTAAATTGATTTATGCTAGCCACAAAAGGCTTGATATTCCCAAAATTTCTGAGTTGATAATTATACTTCAACATATACAGTTTGCAAATTATGCGATTTACAGATCATTATTATACAACTTCATTTATTAAATCGCAATTATTTCGGCCTACGAATGCGAGCAGGACCATTGTGCAGCGTTCACACGATAAAATAAGACAACGAACGATAAAATAAGACAACGAACGATAAAATAAGACAACGAACGATCAAAATAAGACAAGAACTGACAAAATAACACAACGAACGACAAAATAAGACAACGAACGTCAAAATAAGACAACGAACGACAAAGTAAGACAACGAACGTCAAAATAAAACAACGAACGACAAAATAAGACAACGCACGACAAAATAAGGCAATATAGGATAGACAAAAAATTCAGTGGTAATAAAACAAAAATAATTCTGATGGGTATTTTCTTCTTTTTATCGTGTTCATATTTTTATATCGTTCTGTATACATTTTGTAGCATTTCAAACAGTTTTTTTGTCGCTACCTTTACTTTCCTCTCGGGACAATAAACGATTGCATCATGTATTATTCTTATTCTGTTGTGGATCATATTATTTTATCGTGTGAAAACATCGTTTAAATGGATTTTTTTCTTTATCGTGTAAAAGATTTTTATATAGTTCTACTATACATGTACTACCGAAGACAAAAGTCTTGACTCAACATTAAAGAGATAAATATTGAGGTACTGAAGAAACTGCAATCTCTTATGTCAAACTTGAGTCAAGACCTTTGTCTTTGATAATACATTTTATTAACGTTTCATACGCCTTTTCTGTCGCTAATTCAACTTTTTCTGTCGGGACAATAAATCTAACTCGAAATCACGAAGCATCCAACGAGCAAATATTTGCATCAAAATCTTATTATATGAAATATTTCCTTAAGCTGATGGTCAAAATCATTAGATTTTGAGCAATTAAACTATTTAAAACGCGTTATAAAATAGATTTCTTCTTATGTGTTTAAACACAGCTAATAATGTCAAAAATTAAAAAAAAAAATATTCATACGCTGCAAATTTCTTTCCAAAATTTTACTATATAAATAGAAGGTGATCTTATTATGCTTCCAATTTCTGGTATAAATTTACAGAAATTCAAAATTTTGCATTTCATTCGAATCTGCATATAGATTTTTTTTTGTAATCGAATATTAAATTGTGTAATTTTTTTTTTCCTATAAAGGTTTTTAGGTAAAATAATTTTCTCCTTAGGGTTTATAAACCCAAATATATTTTTAAAAAGGAATATTTTATTGTAATTTTAACGAAGTATAAGCCTTCAACATATTTTTTAAATAAAATCTTGAGGTAGTGGCCATCATACTACTTTATTTAATCCAGTTTAGTACCTTTTACCATCATCATGTGCTCACTTTCCTATATGATATCCAATTCATTAACTACCAACATTGCGGACAACAGAGATAAAAACTTATCAATTTTGCTTGAGATTTGGACATCTTTTATCATTTCAATTGACTTTTGGTAAATTTTTGCAATTTACGTTTATTAATAAGGACAAAGATAAATAATTACACGCACTTCACTCTGTTATACAGCGGCAAATTACCAGATCGGAAGATATTAAAGCATATATAGGTTGAGATGGATGCCATCTTTAGCAAATTAAGTGCGAATCTAAGCTCCACAAATCTTCGATTATTAATGCAATCGAAGCTATAGCATACTGAAATATTGATTAAAACTTATTTGCAAACAATTCTAAAGTATTCATTGCTCGGTACGCAATATTTGTAATTTCGGTTGCATAAATGATTTGAGGATTTGTGGAACTTCAATTCGCATTTAATTTGTTAAAAATGGTACATATTTATAGTAGATTAAAATAAGTAATATGTTGGCCACTAGCTCAAAAATTGTATTTAAAAAATTATAAATAATTGGCTAGGAAGCAATGGAGTTTTTTTTTACTAAAATCTTTAATATATATTTTTTTCCTTCATTGACATGCTGTAAGAGAGAGGAACGACACACACTATTATTACTATAGAATAAATTGCATATATGTATGTATCAAAACCAGAAAAAAATTGGACAAATCAGTTTCAGTGACCTCCATGTAAACTTTTCAAAATTTTCTTGTTTTTTTTTTACAGGGAACTTATGCACAGTATTTATATTTTGTATTATTTTGTATGTAATACAGGCATTTGTGTAAATAAATGAGTTCAAGTTTAAGAGAAAAAAATACATACAAGAGATAATAGTCAAAATTTAAAATAAACAAAAAATAATCTATTGTTTTTAACTTTGAAACAGTAAATTTCTATAAAAATTTTTTCATGTTTTTTTTTTCAGGGAATAAATTCATTTATCTCAAATTTTATCCAATATTCTAACATTTTTCTTATTATATCATTACAATTTGCATTGATAAAATATCATATTTTATTGATAATATAACATCGTCAACAATATTTGATTTCCTTTTTCTTGGTTTTTAGGTCTTTTAATATTAAAACATGAATGAATACGACGACAACGTTTCGCGTTTCGTTTTGTAAATTGTAAATAAAAAGTTTTTGTTTACAATTTACAATTTCTACATTTATTTATATATCTACTTGAAAAAGCTTTTTAATAAAGCGAAACGTTGTCGTCGTATTCATTCATGTTTTAATATTAAAGACCTAAAAACCAAGAAAAAGAAAATCAAATATTATATATACATGGTCAAGATTTAAAGCTTTAAAATCGTCAACAATAAGGTGCTTTTAGTTATTTGGAAATTCAGAAAGTGTATGGCTTCTCTTATACTATTTGCTCTAACTGTAAGCCTGATAGTGTTAATTTTTTGTTTGTACGAAAAATAGTAATTTATGTACTTAAGTGAATTCCACTAATCGTTAATAATTAATCCTGTTAAGTACTTTGCAACAAAAAATCCACAATTGTTAAAAAAAAAGCCCTCTTTTAATACCGGTATTATAATATTTTTTTATGAACGTAGTATAAATTTATTAATCTATTTAAGTCCCTGCTTTTGATAAATCAATTTCCAAGCGAAATACAAATCAAATACACACACTCGGGATCTTAAAAAAAATCGCAGAAAATAAATCGTTTAAAATAATAAACAGGAACAGATATACAGTTTTTACTTACTTTAAATTACTGATTAAAAAATATTTTTTCGTACAAGTTCCAATTAGAAGACGATTTTTAAAACAACTGTAGAATATTGAACACATATATAAATTACTACTATGATAACATAAAATATTTTTTATCAAATTTGTAGGGAAAATCAAATTTCTGAAAGGAGTAGACCTCAAACTTAAAGGAAAATGAATTGCTTACAAAAAAGTTTTACTAATTCTGAATTAGCATAGCTAACAAACTGTGATAATCTGGATCCCGATGTCACAGTTAAAATTTTCAAGTTTCATATTCAAATAAACAATCCAATCAAGTTTTAATGCAGAAGTATGTCAAACTTTTATTTAACGTAAGAAAATAAAAATCACTTAAAAAAGAAGAAAATTTAAATGTAAAAAAATTGAATTGTGAAATTAGGAAGAGGAAAATACATGAGTCTAAAAAAAAAAAACAATGTTGACTGTAATAATAAATATAAAAATTGAGATTCCTGAAATTTCTGTGATACATAAATTCTTTTATATATAAATATTTTCATATTTCCACTAAAAAAATGTTTACCAATTCGTCTCAAAACATTATTTATTATTTTCGCATTTTTCGGATTATAAGATGCGCTTTTTTACATAGAAAAATGGATTCAAATTTTGGGTGCGTCTTATGATCCGAAGGTTTACATTAATTTTTTTTTTTTTCAATAAATCGTCTCTAAATTTGAGGTGCGTCTTATAGTCCGAAAAATACGTCTTATCATTCGATGCGTCTTATAGTCGGAAAAATAGGGTACTTTTCATTTAATTCTTATATATGTAAATACCATAGCATTAAATTCAGTGGCGTAGTGCAAAATCTTTGGGCCCCCCGTAGAATTTTGTTTGGGGCCTCTTGCTGTATATCTGTAAAATATTGCTAATCTGAGGGCCCCTCAGATGGCTGGGCTGTTTCATTGTCAATTTCTTTCGTCCAGATTTAAATAAAATGAAAAAATATGAGAGTGAATAAAATTGTCCGATACTATAAATAATACTATTTAGACTTCGAAATAAAATAATTTTAATTATGAAAAGTCATGCAAGCTGTATAATAAAATGTTATAATTTTTTTTAATAAAATAAATAGGAAGGAAATAATTAGGAAGCAACATTTTTTTTGTTATTTTTTTTACTAAATCAGCCCATAACCCATATGTAAATGTAAAAAAGAAGAAAATGATTTTTCGATTCGATATTCATATTCATTATGCAATGACTTATTCTAATTAGACCATAAAAATATATTATATATATTCTGCTATATAAAAATGAAAATTGAAGATTTTCAAAAAAAAAAAGTATCTTTCGAATTTCAAATATGCCAAATTTTCCAAAAATCTCTAACAAACCCCCATTCCTTTTTAATGAAAAATGATCTAACCTCAATAAAAACAGTTTCTTTTTGTTTAATCTTAAATTATATGCCCAATATTTCTAGATTAATTAGTTCCAATTTGGTTGTAAATATAAACTTCTCAAATATTAAATTCATATAAATAAACCCATTTAGACGCCAAAATAAGAAAAATAATTCAATTGCAATTAGAAAAACTCATAAAAGCTGTATAATAATTGTCAAAAACTTTGCTTGAACTTAAATATGCTTCAACCAAACATTATAGAAAAATTATGTTAAAGGAATTGAAACTAGCTCCAGAATTTCACAAACTCGCTTTTAATTAATAAAATACTAATGGCTACATGTTACGAGTTAACCTTGAAGAATTACAGAAAAATATCAAAATATATAACAAAAGGGTAAAGAGTAAAAATGTAGAAGCATTACCAAGAATCGTAATGTCATCACCGATAATGAAAACATATCATGTTTGTGGTAACATAATAAATACTTAGAATTCCCCGCTGTTACATAAAAGTTGATACATTATAAAAAAAAAAAAACTGATTCAGAACTAAAATACTGTGGAATACCAATTGCTAAGTGAATTAAGTATGTAGAATATGTTTAGAAACCTCAGAGACTAGTTAACAGAATTCCTAAATTTTACTCGACGGAAATATTTATCTTTATCAAACAATTTACTTTATCGAAACTACAAACAAGCACCCGCCTTAATCAAACAAACCATTTACATTGTTAAAACAATCGTCGTTAACAGACGCGCCAATATGAAACCGAATACAATACAAAGTAAAAAAAATGACTTTAATAATAGACGCTCAAGGTTAGTTACAAAGCAAGTCTGTACTTGTTCGATGGGGAATCCAAAGGTTAGTGCATACGTCACACCGTCACACGGGAAGTTAACTTATGGATTTTCCAATTTCGAACGAAATACAAAGAAATACGCGGTGGAAGGAAAACCAAAATTATGCATTCGTAAATGCGATTATCTAAGTTAGGTTATTAGAAGAGATTTATGTAATTTAGACGATTTTTTTAAGTATTTCACAATAGTGCGTAACAGTTGCTAAGCCGAATTGACTATATTTAGAATGATTTCGATTCAAATTCCATCAATCGATAAAATAAATATCGTAAAGTCGTTTCAATACGAATTTTAATTTAATTAAATCGATTCGCTGAAAAATATTAAAACTTACTCTAAATATATTTTTTGAAACGCCCTCTATGCACAAAAAAGTCTTAACACAATCGAAAAAAATACGATATATCGACTGTTTCTGCTTGTAATTCGCCCGTCTATCGCAAAACGAATTATTTATTTTCACATACAACTAATTTTTACACTATAAATTCTATTTTGTACACGACCGACGCGCACATTCACACACAATATCGTTTCTATCGCAAATGACGAAACCGGCTCGCTCAGAATCGAAGTTGCCTACGTCATCCCCCCCACTTCCATCTACCTATCCTTGTCCCGTTCGGGGCTATTAAAAGGAGTCGGAGATAATATCGGTCGCAGTTGGCCGCGGCCATGTCACGTTCGGCCAATGGAATGACGCTAAATCACATGACGCGCGCTGATTCACTGGAAACGGGGTATTTTCCGAGAAATACTCGAGTTTCGCTCGATAGAAAGGCGTACGGCAGAAAAAAAAACTTCTCACGATTTACCGTTGAGTGTGTGACATGTTTTCTTGATTAATTTTTGGTGAAAGCGAGGATTACTTAACCCAAATTTATAATATATGCGAAAAATCAATATTTAGTTGCTGCAAATCTTTTAAATTATAATTTTACGCGATGAATTGTCCATCGTTTTGTTAGATGGAGCTGTTAAAATACATTTTTGCGTTTATCTACTGTTTCCTACGTAACAATTATCTTGACGGATTGCATAATAAAATGTAATAATGTATAATGTAATCGTCTATTACACTTTAATGTCACCATTACATAAAGATCAGATTTTATAATTCATTTTAAGATTAATTTCCAGTTTTATTGTTGAATTAATTGAGTTTTTAGCACATTATCCAGCGAAGAGGCAAGAAGGTTACTCATTGTCAGCGTCTTTAATGTTATATTGCCAAAAAAATGACTACCCTACTTTATTATTTTAGCAGCAGATACCTCGGGTTTCTTCTTTAATTTACATCAATCATAAGCAAAATGTGTGTTAAGCCTGTATGACACGATAAAAGTGTATCAAAGATTTTTTTTTTTTAGGAAATATCCAAACTTTATTACCAAAGTTACATTGCAAAGTTTAACTTTGACAGGCAAAGATTTAAATAGATATTTCAGAGGCCCCAACATACTAGCTTCACGGTTGTTTATTTTTGAGTTTGAGGTTAAGAGTTAAGATTGTTTTGGAGTTGTAGCGCAGTGAAGTGATGTTTGTATTAATTACAGACACAGCTAATCTTAATTCTTCTATTTTAATTAAATTTAAACTTTTTACAAAATAATTTGTGTTGGCCGCCAATGCTTGTAATAATAAAATTTGTTGCAACAACTGTTTTTTATTATGTCAAAGTAAAATTGGATGTGACGTCATCAAACACGACGAGTTTGAAGTGAATTTGAACAACTTTGACACCAAAAATTTAGGTATTTTGATCGTGTCATACAGGCTTTAGAGAAGGAAGTGTAATCTTACCTCAAAATGGCGACTATTCATCATTTACTACGTTAAACATAGGTACCCACATAGCCAAATTTAAATTGCCCGCAATTATTCAACTTTGAAACATAAAATTACCTATCATTTTGTACCACATTAATAGTAATTTTAATGGGTTTACGTTGAAGTCACTAAAAATAGTGGCGGGAAATTTAAATTTGGCTATTAGAGTATGCACAATATAATAATAATTCATGCCTTGGCACCCCTCAACAGTTTTTGCTAATTACAGGGGGCATCGGCCCAGCCATGAATTATTACTACGCCTGTGCGTATAAGCATAAGCAAGTAAAGACAATGGATGAGTCACTGGGGTCTGAATTTCTATGCCTAACTTTACTTCAAACAACAGTTTTCCAATATGGCAGTTTGCTATTGTTTACATTGGTACCTACTTAGATTAGTTTACTCATCCGTGTAATCTACATGATTACTTGTTTTATTTATTAATTTTACGTATTTTATTAGTTTTAAATTGCCCCTGCAGTTTGAAAAAACAATTAATGAACCATGATAAGGTGCATTGTTTGTGTAAAACGTAAGGTTAGTGGCAGTAACATTTACATACTTTGTTATATATTACATTGTTATGTTTGAGTGAAATAACCGTGAAAGAAGACGCCAATGGGCACCCTGCAATTGTGCCATTCGCTTTTGCAAGGTAAATTTGGATGCGAACCCAAGTAGCACCAGAACGTTCCGATAACATACCAGGAATGTGTGCCCAGAATGTTTGAATATTCTATAGAGAAATATTTACAAACGCCTACTATATTCTGAAAATGTTCTATGCACGTTAATACACTGAGAGAAATATCCTTTCCATTTAAAAGAAATTGCATTAAACCAAAAGTTTTTGCGTTTTCTATATGGCCAACATGATTTGGTGTGTCCTTGAAAAGGAATACAATTTTAAATTCACGCATTTTTTTCGAAAATAATACATTTTTCGTTGAAACAATTTATTCTTTTATGTGAAAGATATTGACAGTGGATTCAAGTTTTTTTTTCAAGGTTTTTCCTTTTCTTATAAACATTTAAAAAAAACTGTTTTCCGGAAAAATTTATCTATACTTATTGCCGTTTTAATGAGTGAAGTTAGCTACATACAAATTTCATACAATAAATCAATTTTCTTGACATTTAGTGGCATTGGCGTTCGTGTTGTAATTTTCCGTTTATTTATCTTATATTCTTTTTCAAACCGTTTATATTTTTTAGTTTAAAGATAGGGCTACTTAGTCTGTTTAACAAAAAGTCGTTCATATCTCAAAATATATTAAAGATAGGTATAAGGAATGCTCAGATAAAGTGATAGGGGATGATATTTACTTCCTAATTCCGAATTAAAATACAGGGTGTGTTATTTAAAACAATTGAGTTTTCTGCATTTGAAAATATGTCACTTTGTTCCTCAGTTTTGAACACCCTGTATGTTAGAATGTAAACTGTGCTTACCGTTTCTTAGAGTTATATCTACATTCATAACATAGCAAATTTGGAGTCTCTACTTGCAGTATTAACCGAGATATTAATTTCTCAATGATGCAATGATTATGACTAAAATAAAGAAAAACTCAAAAACGGCAACATGTAGCTATAGGAATAGCTAATGAAAACTGACGTATTTATAGTTGTAGAATCCAAAAATGAATAAATAATTATATCATTCTATTTAAAATAACAAAGTTGACATCCATTTCCGGTCAACCGGAAGTGATATTTTGGTTAAGGTATTTTGCATTTATAGTTCCAATCGAACAGATACTGGTGCCAAAATCTCAAATATAAGTAAATAATAGAACATCATAAACTTTTAATGAGCCAGTTACGTGGATATCTATACTCATATTTAAAATAAATGTTCAAGAACTGTAGTCGTTTTTATATGTATTTGTTTCCAGATTACTCAATTTTCCATTTCCCAATTACGAATCTCAAATTAAATCACTTACGTACTGATTTTCTGTGCAAAAAAAAAAAAAATAAAACTTACAAAAGTGAATATTGTCAAATTATAAAATATCATAGTTTCGAAATGATAAAACAACGTTGTTATCAGTTGCGATTTTATTTATAGGGCTTATCTCGTTGACAGATACGTATGTACATAAAAAAATATTATAGAGATTATTACGAACGCAATTACAATCAAGCAAATACTAATTACACCTGCAAAGTGAGCAGTCCGTTTGCATTTATACTATTCAAATACAATTAGCGCCATGTTTAATTTCCTAATAGCACGCGAAGTATCTATCTATATATATATTGACAAAAACGAGCAATCTACGAACCCGATTATGATAGGACGAGGCCACAGTATAAACTTTATAAGCTTTATACTATGACGAGGCACACCGGGGCATGTTTTCTAGGAATCGCAAAATGAAAAGATTGACTGAGAACCGGGCGCCGAAGATTATCTTTCGCCATAAATAAACATGACCAACAATAATGCGTATTATGTAACCGTGATTCAGCGAAAATGGTTACGAAGGACGTTGTATATGTATAGTGTGTACGTTACGTCTATGTAGGCTTGGACGATCTAGGAATTCGTCAAAAAAACAAATAATTTAAAATAAATTACCATGACACATGGTAAATAAATCGCTTTTTGACGGTGTTAGAAATGGGAACTAGTAAGTAGAGTTACGCTTCCTACACAAGAGATGGCGCGCAAATCGATTAGCAGCGGAAATAGAGAGTGTTTGTTGTCAGTTGGTAGCTAGGAACTAGAGGTTTGTTCGTTGGTGCTACACCAATTACACTGGTGCATATTTTATCTTTCTTAGGTACCTACAGAGTAAATCTTCTATCTTATTTTAATCACAAGCCAGCGTAGAAAGTAAAGCACCAACGAACAAACCTTAGGAGCAGTGTTCGTATATGAGAGGGAAATTCCCTTTTTAGAGGGAATTTTGAAAGTTGGAGGGGAAAAAGTTTTGTTTTAGAGGGAATTATTGGATAAAATATTATAATATTATTGCATCCATAAAAATAAATTTAAATTTTTACTATTTTTGTATTTTGTTTTCCATTTGGTTTAGTTAAAATGAATCTGTCATTATATCGGTACATTTATTTTAAAATAGTAAGTAATTTATTAAAAAAAGTTAATAAGTTTGTATTCCACATAAGTTTGTATTCCACAAGCTGAAACCGAAACACACTTCTGGACCAGATGACATATCTGCAAAAATTCTTATCAACTCTTTTCAGTTATTAGCTTCACCCTTAACTTATCTTATTAATTTTTCTTTCGCTTATGGAATTTTCCCTACCGATTTTAAGACATCTGCAATTGTGCCAATTTTTAAGAAAAACTCTAGAACTGACATATCAAATTATCGGCCCATTTCCTTAATATCAAATGTTGGTAAAATATTCGAGTATTGCCTGCTAGATAGACTGAACTCGTTTCTTAAAAAACATAAAGTACTTAATGATAATTTACACGGTTTCAGGGAAAACAGGTCGACTACTACTGCTTTATTAGCATTTTATGACACTATCCTAGAAAACATCAACAAGCGAAATACTCCACTTGCCATTTTGTGTGATCTTAGCAAAGCTTTTGACTGTGTTCAACATTCCTTATTATTAGAAAAGCTGTACGAATACGGTATACGAGGCAATGCTGCTCAGTGGATATACTCATATTTGGAAGGACGGATACAATTTGTCTCTATTTCACATTTCTCAAATAGCAGAATTAAACAATACAAGTCTAACTGTGTTCCAGTCCCGCATGGGGTTCCTCAGGGATCCGTTTTGGGCCCTCTGCTTTTCAACCTATATATGAATGATATATACAACTTCGTAAATGACTTTCTACTTTATATATATGCGGATGACACCACTATATTTGTTTCAAATAGCGACTTTGGTCAGCTTGAAGTTGCAGGTAACCTAGCAATGGATACTGTTCATCAGTGGTTTTGTGCAAATAAATTGTGTTTGAACGATAGAAAAACTAATTTTCTACTATTTCACACTGCTCAGCGCACCGAAAATATTACTTGTAACGTTCAAGTTGATACTAAACCTTTGCAGCAACTCCATTCCGCTAAGTTCTTGGGAGTCATTCTGCAAGAAAATCTATCATGGAATGACCATTGCGATTATCTTACGAAACTTCTACATCAGAAAGCGTATCTTTTCCGTTCTTTAAGATCCAGTTTGTCTTTGGAAACTCTTGTTTCCGTTTACTATTCCGAAATTCAATCTCGGCTACATTATGGAGTTCTTCTTTGGGGAAGTTCTCCTGCAGCTAAAAATGTTTTTATAGCGCAAAAGCAAGTTATCAGAGCTGTTAGTGGCATAAAGATGAGAGATTCATGCAAACCTGTTTTTATCTCATATAATTTTTTAACTCTACCTTCTCTTTATATTTTGGAAGCTCTCTGCTACGTACATAAAAACAAAGACCAATACATAAAAAACAAAAATGTCCACACATACGAGACTCGTCACTGCAATAATCTATACTTACCAACCAATCATTTAGATGTTTTATGCTAGAGGTTTTCAATATTTGGGCAGAAAACTGTATAATAAATTGCCTTCTTACTTTAAGGAAAGTAAGAATTTTAAAGCAGCAGTCAAAAAATTTTTAATTAGTAAGTGTTATTATACGATCGATGAATTTTTTCTTTGATCCTGCGCATTGTATTTGTCGTTCATACTACTTCTTTTGCATTTGTTATTCTTGTGCATTTGTTATTATTATTTTCATTTACGTTTTCTTTAGTTTTAGTTTTAAGTTAGTTTTCTTATAGATTATTTCCTCTTTTTTGCATCTTGTTATGACTGATTCTATTGCCTTTGGCACCTTCGAACCAATAAACGTTATTATTATTATTATTATTATTATTATTATTATTTGCCGCCAAAAAAAGGGAATTGTAGTGTCAAAACAAAATTTTTCGTGTCGGCACCGGGAATTGCCGATCAAGGTATATACGAACACTGGCTAGGAGTTTGTATATATTTATATATAGAGAGAGAGAGCACGCAATGTTAACAATTGACAATAAATTTTTGACGAGGGTAGCGGAGCGATCTCGTCAAGAAGCTCAAGCGGTAGCGTCGCTAGGTTTGTTCCTCATCAAGCTAGATGTCTCTGAATATAGTTAAAGTAAATAGTGTTATACTGCCTTTATGTTTTATTATTATACTTATTTGGATAAACTACCTACGTAGAAACATTGTTTTTTGCTGGTATCTACAATTATTTATAGTTACATTAAGCATTATAAATTTATAAAGCTTAAGCACGCATATCAAATATTGACTCAGTTAGTTATCACAATGTAATTATTGTGCTGTTATCTATGCACGCCTGAAAAATATAAATCGGTATTATCGAACAATCAACTAGTACATTTCCATCATTTAAATATGTATTTATTCATTCCCAGGTACGATCACACAAAGTATGAGCGATAATATTTTGTTTAATGTAAAATAAATATGTACACATGATAGCAGCCATTATACAGGGCTTTTCACAGAGCTGACTAATTAGAAGTTTCCGCCCCCAAATGAAAACTTTCAGTTTTAAAACTTTGATGTTTGCAATAGTTTGGTACTTATATATTTTATACATTTCCGCTTAAACGGAAATCGCCATGAACTTGGTTATTTTGAACGAAACATCTTATCTATTATTCCATTTTCGAAATCAGTTTAAAATTCTATAACGACTACAATTAGGATATTTCTAGCAGCTAGAGCAAACTTTGTGAATTTTACTTGTGCGTAACTTTGTTATTTTAAATGGAATACCCAGTATATCTTTACGTTGTTAGACAAAAATTTTTATTGTCTTTAAACCAGTATTAGGACTCTCTGTGCCCATCTCCATTAGTTTTTAAGTTATTCAGATTTTTTAGGTAGTCCAAGTAAATTGTCATTACCTTAATTTTATCTACGTAGCTGATGTTTTTTTTTTTGAATGTGACAATTTGACGTATATATCCCGTTAGCACCATGAAGTTATGGATCATTCCATATCAACTAAAACACCTAAAAAAATGTGATTTTTTGGATTCTTTTTATATTTTAAATTTGAAGTCGTTGTCCAAAATTAGAAGACCCGTATTTTGTCCTAAAGCTCTACAAAGATATTCGCGAATAAATTTTGTAAAATCAATAAAATAATCGCAGTAGTCATGTTGTTTGGTTATGCATAAATTAAAAGAGTGAAACAAAATACATTTATTATAATGATACAATATATACTGCTCTGTTTTTCAGAACAAAACGCCCGGGATTTTAAAATTTTATTTTCTTTAGTTCAGTACAATTTATTATTATATTTTTAAATTTATGTTTCCACTTTATATTATTATTTAGCTTGTCCGTTTTCGATTTTTTTTTTTCCAATAAAAAACAATTAAAATAACATAGTAGTTCCAATACAACCAGCGACCTCTCTGATAAGTGAAAGAATACTGTAAAAAGTGACTGTCAAAATCATACTCCGGACGCTTACTAACGAATAGGCAGTTTTCTCACCTGACGGACGCACCCTCAAAGCCCCTTCTCAGATTATTAAAATTTGTAAAAAGTAATTATCGAAAATCGATGTAAAAACACTAACTGTACAAATAAAAGAAATGTTTCAAACCAAAACAAGCTTAAATCTTTATTTAGTTACCAAATGCTAGGTTTCATCATCATTCCCATACAGCACCTTTCATTGCAATTACATATTAAATACGTAACAATATTGCATTTACATTACATTTTATTACGTATGAAATATAACGTGTTAAATATGTAATTAATGTAATATGTTTGATGTATTCAAGTGAAAATACATATAAAATACATAGCAGGTATATTGCGCATATTATATAAATATATTAAAGATCAAACATGTAGTTGATACATATTGGACAAAATGTATTAATCCGCCATCATTCGTTGGTGCTTGGTGCATTTAGCGTAGTCACCGTAGTATCAAGTAGTATCCAGTAGCATCATTAACCTAAAAAAACCTGATAGTTATAATCGCCGGTGATCAGATATTAAAATAGTTAATATGTATGTGAAAAATAATTTATGTGTGTCAAAGGTTAATTTTGGATTTGTAATGATTAGAATTTCCATACGATTGTAACTGTACAATATTAATGCGTATTTGATTATGAATGTGTTTTTTTTAGGTTAATTTTTCATATTCACATATTTACAGATTTCATTTTATATTAATAATTTACATATCTCAAATTATTGTAGAGAGACTTTTTGAAATTGAAAGGTGGGACAAATCTACAGGATGCAATAAAAAACATTTTCAAAGCATTGATGAAGGATGACATATTAACATCATATAGTCATAGCATATAGTTGGAAAGGAGCTCAAGGGAAAAAAAACATTTCGAAATTTTAAAATCCTTAATTTAATTATATTAGGTAAGTTGTAAAATGTTCATAGTATTCTATGTACAGTATTATAAATACTTTTCTATATTTGTAGCTGTTGTTCGATTGCACGATATAAATTCAACCGAAGAAATGATTACAAAACTCATGATTAATTGGATTGCTCAAGTTCCTACACGTCTTCACAGAATTGCGTGAGTAAATTATTATATTTATTTTTCAAAATATTAATATAAAAATCGAATTATGATGTGCTTTTTTGAATGTAATTTTTCTAAAACAGTCCTTCATTGGATTAATTGTATTGTTTTCTATCCAAATAATATTTAAACAAATGTTAAAAGATTTGAAAGATTCCTTGTGATAATATATTAATAGAAACGTCTTCCTTTTTTACCTTTTATATTTCTATAATTAATAATATTACATATATTAAACATCCGATTTCTTGATTGTTTCAGAGACAAAGAGAAAAGCCAAACTAATCATACTGTTCAACATCAAGAGTGATGAAGTGATATTAAAATACTACTATAAAATATAACTGTAATATGTGTACCGTTAAAAATGTTATATCGAAATATATGTTTTATAAAAAATATACATGTTATATATATTTTTTATAAAATCTATTAAATATATTAAAAATATATAGGTTAATAAGATAATAAGTTTATATCTTGTTTAGTTTTGGATATATATTTTTTCCAGCAACCAACACAGAGAATCATATTATCTTTGTTTTTAATTGGTGTTGAAAAAAGATACTCTGCATGTGTTTGAATAAATAACCTACATACAGAGTGTTCCACATTTATTTTCCCACGAATTTACTCGGAACCTAATGGACACAAAAAGTTGCAATGAAATCCATTAATTGGAACTGGGACGATATTGTACGTAAAATTCTGCCATTATAACACCCTTCGTATAAATAGCCTGTTACTTGCTGGAAAAATTGGGGTACAATTTAAAAAAAATAAAGTGGAAGAGAGGGAAAGCGGCTATTTATACGGGGAGAGTTTTAATGACAGAAGTTTATGTACTATATCGTCCCATTTCCACTGGATTTTACTGCAACTCTTTATCTCCATTAGTTTCCGAGTAAATACGTGGGAAAGTAAATGTGGGACATTCTGTATACATTTTAGATACGTATTTGCAATATTAGAGATACGTATCAAATATATAATTTACGTATTGAACACGTATCTGGTATGTAAGGTAAATTACGTTCCAGATACGTACCAATCGCGGACATTTATCGGTATTAAATACGTATTTAATACATAATCGATATGAACAGCTATGTATCTGCTATGTAGCAATATTTCAAGTTTTATGTATCTGCTATGTATTTGAAGTGTAAAATGCTGTACGGGTTTGATCACAAGGTACGTATATTGGAATCAGTAAATACTATATAAAACAAATTATTTAATACAAAAATACGTATTCGCACTTTCCTGACATTTTAAATGACTATGAGATTATGGAAATATCAGATTAAAATTTAATTAAATTAAAATAACGACGCCATCTACCCGGGAACAGCAGAAACTAAATTTTATAGAAAACGATCATCTGTGATTATCGATATTTGTTAAAAATAGCTATTTTATCACAAGGTCCGTATATACCAGATTGCCCCGTAACTTTTTAGCCAATGAAGAGAAAGAGCACGAGCGCGTCATCATGTATGCTGTGTTTAATAAGTAAAGTGGTGCATATATGTAAAAACAAATGGCGATTTGTACTCCAAGACTAAATATTTATTTTTTTACAAAAAACTTAATTCAGGAATTTTTTCAATATCATATCAATTAATATAATTTCAAGTTCTTAACAGAATACTCCAATACCAAATATTATATTATCTAGTCAAAGAAATGTTCCACTAGCGTACTATAGATGGCACCGCAGTATTCTCTTATGGAAATATTACCACTACAAACGTACAACAATAGAAAATTTCTTTGACTCGAGAATGATCGCGAGGCGCGTCATCACAGCGTCATCGTGTATCCACCCTCCCCTTTCCCCGGGCCTCCCCTGCAACTTACGAGGCAACCTAGTATATACAGACCTTGATTTTATCACAGACCAACTCAGTGATTTGTATCTACAACCTTTAAATATTAAAATTCCTAAAATAACTAACTAAAAAGGCGGTTGATACAAATCTAACCCCAAATTAACGTATCGTGAAATAAATTATAAAAATCTAATGATCTAAATGATTAATACTGAAAGGAAACTGATTAATTCTTTTCTGTTTTAGGTGAGGTATTTACTTGATGGAATACTGACTTGGAGAGGACACGACGCTTGGCAAATCTCTACGTACTGGTTGGAGTTTCAGTTGGACGGGCTCCCGGTCTCGGTCAATAGCATGGAATTGTATACTGGCCGGGAATCTTCGTAGGAAATTTTTATAGGAAATTGTACACACAACAATGGTAAAGGTATTTAGTAAGGATTTAAATATTCAGGAGCTATATCGATACTTTTTTAGGTAAACACTTCTTGGAACTTTGATATATTTTTTAAAATGTTGCATAAAAATCGTTATAGGAATTCGATATAACCGTCGTCTCTCGTGGCCACAGGCAGAATGAATATTCAAACCAGACTTTCCAGTAAACAGCCTTCGATTGTTATCGCTAACAGGGAAGCCAACTTGAATTTTGAAAGATACCGCTAACTGACATTTAGATACCGTTATTTTCTCTAGTTTGAGGGGAATACGACAAAAGTTACCAAATAGACATCCCGAAGAATGAAAAATCTCTCCGAGTAAAATATAATAAGAACACATAAAATAATACCAGGTAAGCTTGAATTAACATAGAAAATAAAGTTTACATTATAATAAAGGCAATATTTAGCACCTAATGCTAATATTGTCCATTCTAAATAGCTATTTTTAACGAATTCAAAATTCGCCTGGAAAGTAGGCAACTGAACACACGCCTGACTTTTCAATTACTTCTTCATTTGGTTTTTAAACTTGTTCTAAATGACTGTAAATTAGATTCCATACCTTTGATACCATAGCAATACATTATTCTAAAGTTCAAATTATATATATATATATATTTGTCTACTTTTCTTGTTTTTTATTATTTTTAAAATTTTGCTCAAATTTTAATTACCCTTAAAGTAAGCTTCCAGTATTCTCGTTCCAAGGTTTTTATTATAAAGTTCTATAATGCGACAACGCAACTTGTGCAAAATAATGTATACGTTATCCAGAGGAATAATCGTATTAATTCAACAAAAAATTTACAAATAATAGCCCCCTTGCCCAAAAACAATTGATCACTTCATTGAAAGAAAAAAAATAGAAGTGTGCCGCAGTTAAAACCTAAACTGCAGCAATTAATAACAGGTAAATATACAGGCTGTTTCAGACCATTCGTCCACTATCTTTTTCTTGCGATCTATTGCAGCTAGACTAATGCGACAAAAAAATTAATAACAAAAAAACCCCACCTACAGAATCATGCGCAAATATTTTTAACTTAACATACAAACGTTCCATTACACCGGAAGTGGATAGCAATTTTCGTATTTTTTTTTAGCATCTACTGGCGCTTATAAAAATGTAATAATATTCGGAGTATTGTATTTAAAAAAAAGAACGTTGAAGGCTGTAAGTTACGAAACAGTCTGTACAAATCTGGATAATTTTGCGTTATAGAAAAATTATAATTCTACAACAATTTATAAAAACTTTTTTCCACACTTTTTTCTGCCACTGTTTACGAGTTATAGAGGAATTCCCTCTGCTAGTGAAGCACCCTGTGCTCACTTCAACATGTGGCAAATAGGAAAACTTTTATGATTGATTAAGAAAAAAAACTTTTTAAAAACATAGCATTTCTGATTAATTAGGTTGTACGCAAAATGTGGAGTTGAATTTCTTTTTTTGATTTGATTAATGTCTACAGTTTTATCGCTCTTATCTGTTCTGCTTATTTTAAAGATAATCGTGACTAATGGGTCAGGCAATCTCGGAAATCTTGTCATTTATGAATCAGCGTCTAGATATGTGTAAACCTGTATGTACAAGTTTGAGGAAAAAAGTATAAGAACGATGCGAGCAACAGAGAAGATATCGATTCTTGATGATGTAGCCTAGTATTTAAAATAATTATTCATCTTATATAGTCAACTGAAGAATACAAAATTATGCGTCATATATACAGGGTGTAACAGTGATAACGCCGTGACCTCTGGTAGCCAAATGGTAATAATTTTTAAAATGTTGTATATTAGCATATATGTAGGCGAATTGGATCTACAATTTAAAAATAATATGCACTTTACGGGGTATTTCAAAACTTATCAGTGCATCAGTGTTATGTTTTTCCTGATGAAAAAACCTGTATTTTATGGCATTTTCGAAATGTACACTAAAAATTAGATCAATTTTATTACTTATTATATTATCCCTAATTATATTATTCCTAATTTTTATAGTTTAAAAGTTATTTGAATTTGTTTAAAACTGCAATGTTGCAAAAAAGTCTTGTATCTCATTAATTTAGAGAAATGAAAACCGTAAATAGTAGACTCTTTCGCTGATTGAATGCAACATTCAACGTTATCCAGTAGTCTCTGTCGAAATTAAGACCCGATACGCGGAAGCTCTTTAACAAGGCCAGGTGTAACGGGGATTGGCAGAGTTACACAGAGAAGCTTACTTCCTACAATAAAGCTATTAGGAAAGCGAAAAGAAGTAGCTTCAGAAAGTTCTGTGAGGAAATCGATTCAACACCTACCGCTTCGCGACTTCACAAGGTAATGGCGAAGGATAGAATCGATTCAGGAATGGCACTAAAAAAGCCAGACGGAAGCTTCACTGAAAGTGAAGAAGAAAGAGCTCGCCTCCTTCTAGGGACTCACTTTCCCAAAAGCAAAGTGGAAACTTCGGAAAATCCTTCCGAAAAATATAGAAGACCGACTAAAGAATCTAGTATATTGCCCAGACACATATGCAGCAGAGAACGGTTAAAATGGGCCATGAATACCTTTCAGCCTTTCAAAACACCGGGAGTAGACGGGATTTTTCCAGTCTTACTTCAGAAAGGGCAGGAAGAAATCCTGAATTCGGATAAGCCGAAACAGTCTGGAGCTGGGTTATATGCCAGAAGCTTGGCGAAGGGCTAAAGTCATCGTCATACAAAAAGTAGGGAAAAAGGACATTACGCACGCAAAATCCCACAGACCTATCAGCCTTACATCATTCTTTTTGGAAACGGTGGAAAAGCTGTAGATAATTATATCAGAACAGATATATTAGAGCGGGTGCCGTTGCAACCCTATCAAACGGGCAAATCCACTGACACTGCATTAGTGGAGCTGACGGATCAAATCCAAGATGCACTGACGAATGAAGAAACCGCAGTGTGCGCCTTTCTAGACATAGACGGCGCTTTTGACACCACTTCACACGAATCTGTGCAATTAATAGGGGGGTAGATGGCGTGACTTACAGATGGATGTCGCAGCTACTGTCTACCAGGTCGGTGGAGGCGGAGCTGGGATATAAGATCATCTCGGTTAGTACGACCAGAGGATGCCCACAGGGGGGAGTTACATCTCCACTTATGTGGAGCCTAATAGTAGACGAACTCTTATGCGGACTGACGGATCTAGGCATACCTTGTCAAAGGTATGCTGATGATATTGTCATATACGCAAGAGGCAAATTTAAGAATACCCGCTGTGACATAGTTCAAAGAGGTTTGAACTTCACGAGAAGATGGTGTCAATTGGTGGGACTCAATGTTAACCCCACTAAGACTACCTTAGTAGCAACCATAAAAGTGGACGGGCAAAATATAGATTGGAGAACGGAGGTCCTAGGCCTTACCCTAGACAATAAACTTCTATGGAACAAACATGAACTTGAAGTAACCAACAAGGCCAAGTGAGCTCTGATGGTGTGCAGAAACTTTGCAGGGAGAAATTGGGGATGCAACACAAAAATACTGCTTTGGATGTATACAGCGATAGTGAGACCGATCATCACGTATGCATCAGTAGCTTGGGGCAAAAGAACTAATCTGGCCACCGCGAGAATTAACCTCTCGAAAGTGCAAAGATTAGCATGTGTATGCATAACGGGGGCTATGAGAACCTGCCCAACAGCAGCTATCGAAGTAGTATTGGATCTTACCCCTCTCCACATCGTAGTAGAGGGCGTGGCAAAAAGAACCACACTCAGCATGGTCAAGGAAGGAATGATTAGGCATAGGCCTCAATCTCCTGACGGTGATCAAACCTGGGATATGCTCTGGGATGATATGTTAAAATAATTCAGCTTTGTGAAGGAATTCATCATAAAGCTCAGTAACAGGAGCGAATGGGATCATAACACCATCTTGAACTTGAATAGAAATGCCATCAAATAGTACATTGATGGCTCCAAAACGGCAGAGGGAACTGGAATAGGAATATATGGGCCTAGAACCATATATTTCGAAAGCTTGGGAAAATATCCAAGTATATTTCAGGCGGAAAAACACGCTATTGAAAGGTGTGCTCAGTTCAATATTGATAGAAATTATCGGAAGCAAGAGATTATCATTATATCTGATAGCCAAGCAACCATCAAGGCGCTGAGCTCATATGAAATCAGTTCCAAGATGGTTTGGGAATGCCTAGGGAAATTAAATTAGCTAGGCAAAAGGAATAAAGTAACCCTCCTGTGGGTTCCAGGTCACACAGGAGTGGAAGGAAATGAAATAACGGATAATCTCGCAAAAAAAGGGGCTGGAATACCTTTTGTAGGACCTGATCCCTTTTGCGGATTAAGTAGCAATACAATACTGAAGAAACTAAAAATAGAAATGGAGCGGAGAAAATCCAGTTACTGGGAAAATCTCCAGAGAATGAGGCAAAGTAAAATTCTTCTGGGAACTTATAACCAGAAGAGGTTTACAAATTGCTTCAACCTGAGTAAGAACAATGTTCGCATACTAAAAGAAATACTTTCAGGCCATTGTAGACTGAAAGGACACCTGAGTAAGCTTGGATTGGAAAAGGAATCTGAATGTAGATTTTGTGGGGAATAGGATAGAACATCCATCCATCTCCTCAAACTGCGTAGCACTGTGCAACTCGAGGGCGTTGCACCTGGGAGCATGTGAAATCGCAGAGTAGTCTATAGGTGTTCAAGTACGTAGGGTAAGGTAAACTTTGTGAATTTTAGTCGTGTGTAACTTTTTTTATTTTAAATGGAGGTTTCTATCTACCAAGGTAAAGATAACGTTGATAGAAATTTTATTGTCTTAAACCAGTATTTAGGATTCCCTGTACCTATCTCCACTGGTTTTGAAGTTATTTGGGTTTTTTTTAGGTGGTCTAAGTAAATTGTCATTATCTTACCTTAATTTAATCTATAAGGTGGCCGGCGTTTTGACTTGTATCTTATTAGCACCATGGAGGCATGCTCATTCCATGAAAGAACTGATATGATTTTAGATATTGGCGGACAAACTTTGTAAATTTTACTCGTCCGTAACTTTGTTGTTTGTGAATCAAATTTCGAAATATCTTAGTACGAACTTACTCATACCTGCAGGTGTGTTTATAGTTGTATATATTTTAAAAAAAAAGTAAGATATAGCTATTAGAAGTTGACCGAGTTTGCGCTTTAGTAACGAGCACCCAGTATATTAAAATATAGCTATAAACATACCTGCAGGTATAAGTAAATTTAATTTACTTATTCTAAACGATAATTAAATTACAATCGCTTTTGTCAAATAGTGCAAGCCACATAATTTTTAGAAATTCAAAGATATCTTGGAAATTAATGAGTTTAGGGCTAAAGTATGTTATATCTTATGTTTTTAAAATTTACTGGCGCTTTTAAAAATGCAATAATATTGGGGATATTGTGTTAAAAAAAAGAAAGTTGAAAGCTGTACCAAGGTTACGACACACCCTGTACTACAAATCGAGATAATTTTGCGTTATAGAAAAATTATAATCTTACAACAATTTATAAAAAAAAACCTTTTCCTATCTGTCACTATTTACGAGTTATAGAGGAATTCCCTGCTGGTGAAACACCCTGTATATATAATAAAAAATTAAAAACATTGATTTTTTTCTGCTATTTAGTGCATTTTTTGGCATCATTTTACTTTTATTGATCGTCTTTCTCAAATTAAATGCCAATCTAAGCTCTACAAATCTTCGATTGCTTATGCAACCGAAACTACAAGTACTCTATACCGAGCGATATGTAATTTAGAATTTTTCCCCAATAATTTTTAATTAAAATGTAAGTGTACTGTATTTTTCGGTTGCATAAATAATCACGAATTTATTGGGCCTAGATTTCCATTTTATTCGAGAAATATAGTACTTCACTTCGTATTCATAACCAATTAGTTACTCTTCCAATTAATTGTGTAATAACAATGATGCTACGTTGTCAGAAATAAGCTAATACGTAATTTCTCTACCACGTTGGCACATTCCTTTTTTTTTTTTTAAATATGCAAAGTTTCTTACTAAATAAATGATATAATAAGTACTTGTTATCTAAATAGAATTCGTTCCAAAAACTATTGCACAAGTTTTTATTATTATTTAGTTTATTTAACATAGAGATCTATAAATATCTATGTATTGTTCTAAACTGGATTAGGTATGTTTTGCATATATATATATAGAAAGTAAAATTTTAGAGGACATTTCTTCAGATTTATTTAGATAGATTGTCACAAGTTCTACATATAACATAGACAGTGTCACAAAAAAAATACAGATTTGATACAAACACACTATAAATACAATAGAAAAAAAATAACTACACACAATAATATTTCAAAAGTCTTTTGTATAAATAAAAATTTCGACAACACAATTTAGTATTACAATATCATTCTTATTTATTCTTATAAAATTTTATGCTACCACCATTGCAGCCTCCATTGCAAATCCATAGTTATTTTGAGCAGATATATTACATACATAATCTTCGTTCAAGGTCATTATTTGTATATTGATCTTATTAGTATAGTTAACATATTCTAATACATTTTATTTTGTTGGAACGTAGATACACTTTGGAGTAAAACTCTGGGTTCGGTTACGGAGTCTTTAGTGGTACGTAGCGTTTACCAATGTCGTATACTGTGCTGAAAATACTGCCTCTCAGGCACTGTACTGTCAGCAGTATGCACATAGTATAAAGAGTAAGGACAATGAATGAGTTATCGGGGTCTGAATTTCTAAGCATAGCTTCACTTCAAGCCACAGCCTCCCAATATAACAGTTTGTTATTGTTTACATTAGTATACCTACATAAATTAGTTTACTCGCCTGTTTTAATCTACATGCTTTACTTGTTTTGTTTATTTTAAGTATTTTATTAGTTTTAAATTACCCCGCAGTTTCCAAAACAATTAATAAACCTTGATAAGGTACATTGTTAAAAGCTAAGATTAGTGGCCATAATATTTACATACTTTGTTATATGTTATATTGTTAGGTTTAAGTGTAATAACCGTGAAAGAAGACGCCAATGGGCATCATGGTATTGTGCCGTTCGCTCTTGCAAGATAAATTCTGATGCTAACGATGGTCGCAGTTTCTTTGAATTTCCGAATGAATCTTTTATATACAACAGGACAAGAATTAAGAAAATACATGGATAAGAAGAACCGTTGTCGTTCTGCAGGGATTCTAAGGTCACATTAAGTCAATTTATTTGTTAGATACTTATTTTAAGCTGTATCGCCATTTTGGTCAACGGACATCGGTGTTGACAAACCACTGCAGGATCGGATGTTAGAAGTGAATTAGTCGAATAAAAAGGAACAGC
Organism: Protaetia brevitarsis; assembly: GCA_004143645.1. Classification (NCBI taxonomy): domain Eukaryota; kingdom Metazoa; phylum Arthropoda; class Insecta; order Coleoptera; family Scarabaeidae; genus Protaetia; species Protaetia brevitarsis. The sequence goes on from RXPK01000748.1 coordinate 85,949, forward strand.
CTTTGTGTTACACAGAACGATAGAGTCATTGTTTTATTTAATATCTCTTTATTAATAAATTTATGTAACATTCTGGTAAAATATATATCATTTCTGACCAACGCCGTGGGCACACACTATCGGTAAGTATGTGTGTCGCTAAGGCAGAGCCATCTATTATATAAATACACACAACAGTCATAACTTTTTACCTTTAATTATAATATAAGTTGGTGTGTGTTCGTGACAGAAATTTGAAAGTCTACAATAAAACCCTTCCGCCGAAATCGTTGCATTTTTATTATATAATTTATTTGAGAAAGAACCACGACGTATTTACTCCTGAAAGAATATTTTATACTATAAAATATATAAATAAAGATTTAGTTTTACAAAAAGGAAAGAATGTGAGCTCAATTATTGTAAAACACTTGCAAATATATGTATCACTTAATCAAACATTATTTTACTGGAATCGTGTTTCTTATTACTGTAAGCTGTTCAGAAATATTTACAATAAAAACAGAATAAAAATCGCATGAATTTGTGGATTCTTCTAATCTATTTTCCTACTTCCTTTAAAATATAAATTACTCCACACGTTGAAAATTCGCGGCAACAGCATTACAAAATGGCAGCTGGACTTGAAGGTCATTCAAAACGGACCACAAAAGAACAAAGGATTTTGCGAGCATGTCCTTGCTCCTATATATTGTGACTGTACTATCAGCAGTGTGAGGCTACATAAGTTACTGTCAAGGTGTCAAAAGTGTTTTACTTCCTAATATCCGTGCGTCCTTGGATATTACATTTTCAATATTGTAACGTAATATATGAATACTTTTCGAATTGTTATAAATAGACTTATTTCCTTTGTATTTTTGAAAACGGTACCAATGTTTTTCAATTCAAAGAATCTTCACTTGTAATAGCCAAATTTACTAGTTTTATAATTACTTTATTTACAACTTTAGTCAAAGCTGTATATTCGACTACGTTATATGGAGTTCCTACTAATTATTGATTTCAAAACCATCACAACAAATTTTAACCTTGATTTTTTTTCTTTATTACTTATCGGTCTCAACAATTTTTTTTTTATAACAAGTTCCTGGTAATATTACTCAAGTTTCCTGTTTACCCAATTATAATTTGTTATGTAACCCATTATGCCACGTTGACAATATTACGTTGCTCATACGCCATATTGTTGCCACGTTGGCAAATTTCAATTTTTCTTTTTTTTTGAGTAGGAAATTAGGAACTTTTTTAAAATAAATTTCAATATAACACTTCACTCATCAAATTTTAATATAGCAAATTTTGTAATTAATTTATTGTTTGGAACACAATTTGTTCTAATATTTTACTACGTGCCACGTTGACAAAATTCCACCGTGAATATTTTTTTATATTTACTTATTTGAAATCTTAAAAATAAATATTTCCACTTAACTCTAATATTTTTTATTAATTTTTTCTAGAGACATGCAAATAAATTTATTTGTTATTTAGAATGTTTAATAATTTTTTTTTTATATATAAGAAATTCTTTTAGTTGTTTGCTCAAGTTAACAGCCAGCATTTTTTCTTCATTTTTTGTCCATGTTTTTTTAAGAAAGTACTTTTATAAAAACATTTACAAAATTTGTATAAAAAACTCTCCATTTTTTTTAAAGCTAAGCTGTTACACAAATAAAGTTCTTTGTCAAATATCTTTTATAGTGTAAAACTAAACGCCTTACAACAGTCCAGATCAAGGAAATACTATAATATATTATGTTTATATTTCATTAAATAGATGCTATTAAAAATATCTATTGGTGGATACCCTTTTTTATGAATTTTGACACACAAAAAAAAAACAAACAGAAGTAACTAGAATAACAACAAAAACTGTACTTACATCTTGCCAAAGCCACGCATCATCATCGTTTTGTCCACAAACAAGCCAGTAGTATGAATGAAATTGATCAATTTAGAGTTCCAACAACAACAACAACAAAAGATTTTTTTATTACAGCGCCGAGCACAAATTGTTCTGATCGCGACCGGAACTGTGACTGCTACTTGCGACGCAGGTTGATAATCAAAGATCATAGCACGCGTAGAAACACCGATCATAGTATTCCGCTAATTTCAGACTAGTTCTCTTTGTTTTTGTATGTGCGCGATTAATTGCAATTACAATGTTTGTAATATGTAAAATATGTGGTTATGAGTCACTAAAACGCTTCTAAATCGATACTACTACACTGTTACTTATGCGTAGTAAATTAAATATTCGTATTTGATAGCAAAGATTTATGAATAAAGAGACGAAGTTATCTACAAATATTCTATCGACGCTATTATTACACGTTTGCAAGTAAAACTGAGCGTCTGAACGAATGTTAAGCGCCTGCAATGACTTGGAACTTTGGATAAATAAAACGATGTCCGGGGACCGCCTTTGATACGTAGAGGAATGCCGCGTTTGGATTGGTCGACGTCAGAGATTTGCGAACAGCACGTGAGAATGAATCTGATGCAATCCCGAATAATTGTTGGTTGTCCATGGGTTTGTTAATTGCGATCGATTCGGCAAATTATATGAAAATTCTGCAGGTCTTGATTGATATCTTTGTTGTTATTGTATATTTAGATTTTCTATGAATTATTTCTTATTTTATTTAGCTTAGTGGCTCCAAGAAGTCTATAATATTGAGTTTTTAAAAGACATTTCACAACAATGTGAAATTAGAATATTATAGTTACGAAAAAGTGAGACGGTCTTAACAAAATAAAAGTGATAAGCGATGCGCAGCAAACTAGATATAATATTTTTAGCTGATGGAAATGTAGAAAATATAATAACGTAGTAAAATATTGTTATATCTTTACCTAACCAAAAAACAAAAAATTGCAGTTAGAAAAAGTTTATAGTACGATTATATTGTTAGATATTAAAGGTGCTTTTGACAATGCCTGGTGGCCAAAAATTATAGTACAATTAAAGCGTAAAAGTTGCCCAGATAATTTAGTTAGAATCGCTATAGTGGATATTTCTCTGATAGAGTCGCAATAGTTGAGAAATCAGGTATTCGTATTACAAAGAAAATTACTAAGGGTTGCAAAAGTTTTGTGTAGTTTTGCACAGTTTTGTGGTCCATGATTGTGGGTTATAAGGAAAGAAGTGAATAAACATTGCACTGGTTATAATCGGCAACTGGTAAGTGTCGTAATTATAAAATTAATAGGTTAAAAACTGTTACAATGCAGGTATTACTGCATGTTTACAAAAATAATATTGCAGGTTAGAGGTATGTCGTCCAACTCGAAATTGTCATAAGTATCATTTATGCCCAATTGCACCACATCTAGTTAAATCTAAAGATTAACTAATCCCTCAGTTAAAACTTAAACTGGGTTAAAATATGTTGCCTTGCACCAACGAAAAAGTAGTCATAATTAACAAAACTTCGCTTAAGCAGTGAATAAAGAGTTGGTAGTAAGAAAATCTAGGGAATTTATTGTAAATTGGTTTATTTTTTTTTTATTTATCAGTGTTTTCAAGTGTTTTGTTTACGAGTTGTTTACGTTTGCATTTTCGCATTGTTGTGATTCTTCGTCTTCTTGGTTAGGTTAGGTAATAGTGCTGCCACGGTTGCTACGAAGCTGTGATAGAAATGGAAAAAACAAAGATTACCGAATTTTACCCCCGAAGAAAAAATTTTATGCTTGAACCTAATAAAAAAATATAGTAACATATTAGAAAGTAAAAAAAAACGGACAGTGTAACTTGGAAAGATAAAGAAGCTGTGTGGGAAAAAATAAAGACAGAATTTAATATGCAAAGCCCAAGTTGCGTAAATAGGATAGCCACAAAAATTTAAAAACGTTTTATGAAAATAAAAATACGTCTATTTCCAACACTTCATCATCAACAATATCAAATTCCTCTATATCAATCATAATACCTTGTCATAGAATAGATTGCAAAGATAATAAATGTTTTATAAAATAGTTTTTATAAACAAATATAACACCTATGATAACAACAATTCATCAAAATAAATAGAATGAAATTAGTAATATACGATAATCAGTCAAGAAATTTGAAGTTTTTTCATTATTTCAATGCTTAATCGGTAGTTCGAGCGTCGTTTAACATATCCGTTTTTCCATGCGCTTAAACCAAGTTGAAACTTGTGGTGCAACAGAATTATCTTTTTAACTGGTAGTTACCTTTTAACGGAAGGTGGTGCAAATGGGCATTAGTCAAACACACACTTAAAAAATATGAAATTAGCAGCTTACAAAATGGAGATATGCATAATAAATATCAAAATATCGGTGAAAATACTGGGGTTATTGCAAAATATAGCAAAAACAGCAATTAATGGTAGGAGGAATAGTTACACGATGCAGCACATTAACAAGAAATTTTTTGTAGTAAAGATTGAGAGAAGGATGAAACAACGAGAATGAGACGAATGCTTTTTAAAAGTAGTACAATAATTATATACATATTTTGTATTGTTTATTTAATTTTTGTTTCCTTAATACAATAGTTGCATAAAAACTTCAATCAAGGTTTAAAATACTGTCAAAAATATGTATTACGTGAATATTTCGATTTTAGCTGTCAGCGGTTTAAGTTCTACCAACACGTCAGTTCTAGTGAAGTGAGTTGTACAATATGAGTAGTAAGATGTTTTTATATAAAAGTTGACGTGTTGCAGATGTCTTGAGGCGGTTGTTGGGATGGAATATTTGTTGATAAACAATGTCCAATTGTTATATAAAATTTATTCCAGCTACCACAAGGATGAGTAAGATGAAACGCAATCTAAGCTAATTATTAGTCGATTATTACTAACTAGGTGGCTGCGATTCTCATAAATTGCCTTTGATTTGCATTGTTATTATGAGATATAATTTAAATCTGAAGTTTTTCTAAAAAGAATGTCAGAAAATATGATGTTAAATTCACATAATTCTTACTGTATTCAATAATAAATATAAAATAGAATAGGTATTTAATTCGTTTTATAGTGACTTTTAAGGTAAATAAAATGGGTTTTTTTTTTTTTAAATATGAATATCTTTTTTCATTATTATAAGTTCAGTGTCATACTTGAATAGGTACCTAACCTTGGTAATAAGATTGGTATTAAATAAATAAAGTAATGGTGTATAGCACTAATGCAGTACAAAAGGAGTTAGATTTTATTTTTTATTTTTCATTACCACTTATCTAAAAAAAATGGAATTAACCATATAAATTTGACTTCTCAAGGCAATTATAACAGTACCTTCAAAGCGCTTGTTTTGTAAATCGTGTCATGGGGAATCCATAGTTTCTACGACCACAAAATTGCCGGCAAACAAGCTAATAAACAACTAGAAAATAGCATTAATCATGTGGTATCCACTGCAGAAAATATGCACACAAGTGGACACCTCACTTGTTTATTAGAGCATATCCTTTTCCTGTTGCCGTTCGCAGTTCTAATAGGACTGAGTTACCCTTTACCTGCTGCTGGGATTGTCCACATGAAGCCTATGGATTAGTCCCTCACCGCTAATCCATAGTTGGATTAGTTGTTGGGTAACACTGAATCCGCTTGCTTTCTAATAAATACGTGAGGTGTCTACTTATGTGTATATTTTCTACAGTAGATACCACAATTATGATTAATTCTGTTTTCTAGTTGTTCATGCATTTACTTGCCGGCAATTTTGTGGTCGTAGAATATAGATTCCCCGCATGACAAGATTATAAAAAATGCGATTTGAATGTATTGTTATAATTGCCTCGGAAAGTTAAATTAACATGGATATTTTAATTTTTTTAGAGAAGGCAAATTCGAATGAATAAAAGATAAGATAAAGATTAACTAAAAAGGTGAAACTGGGAAGCCCCATAAATGATTATACTTTAAATTAAACTAAGTTATTTTATACAAAAAAAGAACAAAAAAAAAACTTTCATGAGAATAGAAATAAGTCTTACTGCATTATAAGTACTGCATTAATGTTATACATCGTTATCTTATACAGGGTTTTCCACGGAACTGGCTGGTTAGAAGCTTAACGAAATTCCTCAGTTTTAAAAAACTGGGTTTGCAACAATTTGGCACTTACTTTCTTTCTAAAATATTTTCACCTTTTTTGCACTTCCGGTTAACCGGAAGTCGCCACAAACTTTGTCATTTTAAATGGAACACCCTATATATTATTATATTTTTGAATTTACCATAAAATTCTATGACGATTACCATTAGGGTATCTTATACCTATCTTCAACTATTTCTAAGATATTACGATTTTTGTTAAAATTTTGACATTTACATTGTTGTATGTAATTGATTAATTCTCACTTGATTTAAGTGTCAGAAATCTCCTACTTTGAAATCAACAAGTACTAACATTGTTTTACCAAAACGTAGAAAAAAAAAATCAGTGACATTATACAGGGTGTTTAAAAATCAGTGACATATCCAAGAATTTTGAATGTTGCAAAACTTAATTTTTTCAAATAGAACACCCTGTACATTTTTTTATTTTTGGATGTACAATTAAATTCTATACCGATTTGCTGTAGCATTCCCTATACCCATCTTCAGTAGTTTTCTTTTAAATTACTCGTTTTGTTTATTACCGCTTTCAAATAGCCGAATAATTTCTATCTGGTGGGCCATGACATTAACATCACAACAATTTATTATTAGTAGTAAGTATTATTGTTATAATCATTGTTTGTTACACGTCGCGTGTTCAGATCGATGAATATTATTATGGAACTTATGAATTAGATAATGAAAAATATTGAAGGAGCTAATTTTAACCTGGATACTTTAAATTTATTTTACATTTACTGAGAATGCAGAATGAACTTATAGAGGATTTATGGTAATTATAGGAATTTATTTTCGGCTAATATATCTAATAAAATTCAGAAAACTTTGAAATAATACATTACGCAGATTACACACTGTACGCAACTTTCGATACTACCAAGCAAGATTTAATGATTCGTGTGACGAGAACGTTTGATGAATTAGACCCAGTTGAAGTGAGAAGAAGTATAAGGCGACACATTAAGACGTCGAATAATAAAATGCTTGGACGTAAACGGAATTCACATTGAGCATTTTTTTTGATGCTCTATGTAATGGTTCAAGTTTATGCTGCTTGTAAATTGCATTTGTTAAGTATGCATGTATCTAAATATTCTTCATAAAAACCTTTATAATTTTGAAAATACTTTAATATATCAAAAACTTTAAAACATTTGTCTGACAAGCACACTACGTTTTAGTGACACAATTTTTGTTATGTTGTCGTCGTTATCATTTATACCATTTCCCTTAATTTGAAACCAAGCTACTAAGAGAAATCATTTCAAAATTTTCTGGATTCCGTTAGATATATTAACAACCAATAATTCCTTTAATTACATTGAATTCTCTATAAGTTCTTCCTGCATTCTCAGTGAATCTAAAATAAATTTATAGTATCTAGGTTAGAATAAGCTCCTCATATATTTTTCATTATCTAATTCATAAGTTCCACAATAATATTCATCGATCTGAACACGCGACGTGTAACAAACAATGATTATAACAATAATACTTACTAATAAAATAAATTGTTGTGATGTTAATGTCATGGCCCACCAGATAGAAATTATTCGCCATTTGAAAGCGGTAATAAACAAAACGAGTAATTTAAAAGAAAATACTGAAGATGGTATAGGGAATGCTACAGCAATCGGTATAGAATTTAATTGTATATCCAAAATAGAAAAATGTACAGGGTGTTCTATTTGAAAAATTAAGTTTGGCAACAATTCAAAATTCTTGGATATGTCACTAATTTTTAAACCCTGTATAATGTCACTGATTTTTTTTTCTACGTTTTGGTAAAACAATGTTAGTACTTGTTGATTTCAAAGTCAGAGATTTCTGACACTTAAATCAAGTGAGAATTAATCAATTACAAACAGCAATGTAAATGTCAAAATTTTAACAAAAATCGTATATCTTAGAAATAGTTGAAGATAGGTATAAGATACCTAATGGTAATCGTCATAGAATTTTATGGTAATTCAAAATATAATAATATATGGATGTTCATTTAAAATATAAAGTTCGTGCGACTTCCGGTTAACCGAAGTGCAAAAAAGGTGAAAATATTTTAGAAAGAAAATAAGTGTCAAATTGTTGCAAACCCCAATTTTTTAAAACTGAGAAATTTCGTTAAGCCGGAAAACTTCTAACCAGCCAGTTCCGTGGAAAACCCTGTATATCAAGTGACATTTTTATTATTGCCAAGATTAGACTTCTCAAATATGACACCGACCTTATAATAATAACGAAAGAAGATACTTATTCATATTAAAAAAAAATTGGTAGAAAGTGACCACACTTTCCTCCTTCATTTGAGGGAGAAAAATTGTACTTTTCCTCCCTAGGAAGGAAAGTAAGTGACATTGACATGATGAAACTGTATATCTTATATGTGACATTGTTGATAGATGATATTAGTCTGAATCAATTTATGAGCTAATGCTAAATTATTAGGTGTCTGTCGTTTTAGGAGTGAGTACATTTAAAAAAGAAATCCATAAATATTAATAATCATTTTCTAATTCAGGTTTACAGGTATTGAACTTGACCTACAAAACTCATAAACACAGAAATAAAGAAAACGGATACACAATCTTGTAATTGCAACAAAGTTAAATACAAGAGATTAGATTACCGATTTATGTTAACATTGAAAGAGCAGATTATTGCATTTTGTTTAGCGAACCCTTCTTTTAAAATTTGACTCGGTAAATTAAATTCCGATAGATTTGTTCTATTAAAAACTTGTGGTATATCAGCAGGAACAGATGTCCGGGGAATTTGTAGAAGTGCTGGCGCATGGCTCATGTTGTGGATTCAGAGATCTGTACATTTTTGCTTTTTTTTTATTATTCAAGGGAATTCTCCACAAACCTTCAGCGATGTTGGAAGAGCCAACCGCCGTGAAGTTTTACATCTAATACTCCACCGCCTTGTGAAGCAAGTGCAGTGGTAGAGGTTCTGCGGAAGCAATGACCCGGATACATATGAGGGTTTTCTCAATTTAAAAACAGGTCTCATATGTAGACATTTCCAGATAATTGCAATCCAGTGTGGTTGCCATCCAGTACAAAATGTTCTTGAAACTGCCAGTTTTTGTTTGGGAATACTAACCAACAATAATCATCTCTGTTATCTACGCTAGAGCATAGTCATTTTTGTTAATTCGTCAGTTCTACAAGCACCCGCAACGCTTAATGAGTAAAGGCAGCTTATGAAATAAAATATATAACAATCATTAAAAGTAATTTATATAATAAATCCGAACAGTGGCAAGTGCTGCTTTACGAATTTCAGGTGTGTGCACGACAGATTATCATTGTCTGTGATTCATTCGAATATTGTATAGAAATGTTTATAATAAATATTTATGATATTAAATTTCAATTAAATTAGTTCTATTTACTATTATTGAACACTTTTTGGAAAACGACGTTGACTTTGATAAAAAACGACAGGATATATATTTTTCATTTGTCAACTTGGAACTATCATACTAGTTTACAGATGGCATAAATAATGTAGATAGATACAATTATTATTTTGATACATATTTTAACAGACTTGACAGTTTCCAAAAAATATTTGACAGATTAAGCCTACTATCTATCATGTCGGTCACAGGAATGTCTTTATTATTTTTAGATATTTAATTAGTTAAAATTGGACTGGCTGGGAAAAAAAATCGTATTCAAGCCGTAGAGGAAAATACTCTATTGCAGGCCGCGGGCAAATATTGTGTTGCCCAAGGCCACGAAACCATTATTTTCCGCAAATAATTTCATTACTTACACTAAACATTATTAAACGTCAAAACGTCATTGTCACCATAGAATCATCGCCTACTAAGATTACAAATATGATAGTAGCAATGAAAAAATAATCAAAACTGTAATAACTCGAAAAATAGAAGAGATAGACATAAAGTATGCTTAATAAAAATCAAAGCATTTGTTATTAAAAAAAAAACGTAAGATATACCCATTAGAAGTTGACTGAGTTGCGCTTTAGTAACGAACACACAGTATATTAAAATACAATTATAAACATACCTGCAAGTATAAGTAGGTCCGTATTAAGATATTTCAAAATTTGATTCACTTATTCGATATAATTTTTAGAAATCAAAGATATCTTGGTAACTAATGAGTTTAGTGCTAAAGTATGTTGTATCTTATGTTTTTAAAAATTACTGGCGCTTTTAAAAATGCAATGATTTTGGAATTTTGGGGGTATTGTATTTTAAAAATAGAAAATTGAAAGCTGTACAGAGGTTACGACAAATCCAGATTATTTTGCGTTATAGAAAAATTATAATCTTACAACGATTTATAAAAAAATGTTTTCCTATCTGTCACTGTTTACGAGTTATAGAGGAATTTCCTGCTGGTGAAACACCCTGTATTTTGCCTAAATAATAAATTTCAACCTTTAATTATTAATAAATGGCATTGTGTGAGCATTCAAAATAATCCAAAATACAATAGGGAAATGTTAAAATATAAAATGGGACAATTACAACATATTAAATGAATAACAAATATGTGTTTATGATTAATGAATACAGGGTGTCCCACCGAACTAGGTCATTAGATTTTTTAACTTCAATAGGAATTATTTTGAAACTTGCAGTGTAGTCATGGCCACTGTGGTCATTTAAGGAAAGTATTTTCAACATTATAGCACTTTCGGTATACCGGGTGTTGATATCAACTTTCTTATTTTAAATGGAATGGTACAATCTTTATCAGTACAATGAATGTATCGAGTCATTTGCAATTAGTTTATATCAGGGTTCCCTATCCCTAAACTAAACCGTTTTTGAGATATTTGCAATTTTGTTGATTTTTTGACGTTTACACTGTTTCAAGTAAAATTAATTAGCTGACAAGGTATGAGATATTTAATGGTTCTACTAATGTCGATGTAGGTACAAAGACGTAGGTAGAAAGTTTTATGAAAATATGACAAACACATACAGAGTGTTCGAAAACGCATCTCCAATGTGGATATCTTTAAACCAACAAACTTTTTATTCAAATGGAACATAGTATTTTTTACTACAGCATTGAATGCAGCGTAAAATTCTACATCGATTGACATTAGGTTTGGTATACTATTTTTGCTAGTTTTTGAGATATTAGCATTTATTGCCTAATATGACTAATTCAAAGTTTCGAGCAAATAAATATTTTTTTTCCTAAAATACACTCTGTATATTAGTTTTTAGAATGATGCGTTATCGTTTTTTGCATTGTTTGGTTTCCATACCTGAGATATTTATCATTGAAAGTTTTCCAATTATTAGCAAATTTTATGTAATTATAATTATAATATTAATAAGCCATAATTACTATGCGACAGCAAATTACATGTTAATATTTTTACCTGCTTATTAAAGCCATCGAAAATAAGTCAATTAAAAAAAAAACTAAGAAACTACTATTCTGAAAGAACATTTATATTGAACATTTTGGAAGACTTTTAATAGTTTGTTCCTGATTTATGTTATCTGTTTGTATCGCTTAATACCTAGTGTAATACAAGAAGCCAAGAAGCTGCATTGTATTTGGAGACTCCATGTCAGACGGCTTCCCTACAAAGAAAATACCTGGTCTAGTAAGTGAACAATATTTGGAGTATTATGGGTGTATTTACGATATCTGCTTTAATTTCCCTTTGTATTTTATTTTTTTAAGGTTTTTGTTCATTGCAAGTAAGTGCAGGTATCTAATCATTGTTACATTCTTTATGAATGTAGAATAAGTCTAAAATGTTATTTGTATATGTAACTTTCAACGTTTTCCTTATTTCTTTCGATTTACAATATTTTGCTTGTTAGAAGAAAATGTGTGAAGGAGTTGACAGCATTAGGACTTTCTATAAAAGATATGACGTTAATACTTCATAGGTTTATCACTGTGCAAATTGGTAAATTACCAACAATGGATATCACTTGTTTGTTAGCACATTTCATGACCTACTAATATCTAATAATTAATGTGCGTTCTCTATGACTAAAAGGCATTACTATTAGTAAGAAACTAGTGAACATTAGATATCTGAAACATAAGTATTTAGATAGGTTAGGCAAATAATGTACAGAATGTTTTGTAGGAAAAAATTCATTTTATTTGCTTGAAACTTAGAATTTAGGCATGTTTTTAGAATTTTTTTGCAAGAAATGTTAATACTTCAAGAACTATTAAGAATAGGTATACCAAACCCTAATATCAATCAATGTAGAATTTTTCGCTGCATTCAATGCTGTAGTAAAAAATATCATGTTCCATTTGAAAGAAAAAAGTTTTGTTAGCTTAAAGGTATCCACATTGGAGGCGCGTTTTTGAACACCCTGTATGTGATTCAGTAATTATTGCTATAACACCTTGTAGGTACGGCCTTGTATTTACATCGACTTTAGTAGAACCACTAAACATCTGCTATCTCATGAAATATTTGATTTTATTTGAAAGAGTGCAAATGTCAAAAAATCCACGAAAATGAAAATATCTCAAAAACGGTCGAGTTTAGGGATAGGGAACCTTCATATAAACTAATTGCAAATAATTCGCTAAATTTATTAGACTGATAAAAATTATACCATTCCATTTAAAATAAGAAAGTTGATATCAACACCCTGTATACCGAAAGTGCTATAAAGTTGAAAATATTTTCCTTAAATAGACCACAGTGGGCCATGACTACGCTGTAAATTTCAAAATCAAATTCGTACTAGAAGTTCAAAAAAAATCTAATGACCCAGTTCGGTGGGACACCTGTATATCTAACGGTAAAATAATCAGAGAAGGAGGAATTTCTCATACAAGCTTTTAATTTAATGTATGTATATAGTCATTTATGGGGCTTCCCAGTTTCATATTTTTAATTAATCTTCGGCTTATGTTTTATTCATTAACATTTGCTTTTTCTCAAAAAACGAAAATATCCATATAAATTTGATTTCCCAAAATACCTACCTTCGAATCGCCTTTTTTTTATAAAATCGTGTCATGGGGAATCCACGATTTCTACGACCACAAAATTGCCGGAAAGTAAACGGATGAACAACTAAACAGCGGCATTAATCAGATGGTTTCCAATTCAGAAAATATGCGAACAGGTGGGCGCCTCACATGTCTATTATAGAGAGCAACCGGATTCATTGTTACCTAACTAACATTATTTCATTACTTGTAATATTGTTTTTCTTTATACTATTTTTAAAATTAGGGAAACGAATTTGATGCATTTTGTGTAATTATTACTAATAATTTATATCGGTCAGTTTGCTGCATATTTCTAGCATGATAAAAAAATATAATCTTTAGAACGTGCTCCAATCTCTGACTTATATAATTCGATACTCTAAAATAGCGTAAAGATGTTTTCCGAGAAAAATATCGGCTAGCATGTGACAGTTTCATATGTAAATAGTAACGAAAAAATAATTCACGGAATCCTCCGTTAGATGATTCAAGGTTCTCCTACCTAGTATTAAATCAATTTTTCGTTGTTAGATTACAGTGAGTCTATTGTTAATGCGTATCTGTATAGCTCGTAGATTCTAGCTTCTTCCAGTTTCTATGCGCCAGATATTTTATTCTGTAATATGATGGGTAAATATGATAATCTGTTGAAATAATATTAAGAAGAGTGTGAGAGATTATGGTTAAGCTATTTACTTTCTAAAATATTTTCCTATGAGCAGAATCAATTTATGGGCGTATTTGTGTTGATAATTAGCATGAGGATTTCTACACCTTAAATTGGAAAAATAATTTATAGTAATGAGGAAGTACAATACACCTAGATATATTTGGAATAATATGACTTGCGTCTTTACGTTTGGACCTTACGTAATATTTTATTATTTAAAATAAAGTTATTAGATCAAATAATTTTAACATGTACATCGGATTCCTTGAAAGTTTAGATATGTTTATTTTGATTAAATTTGGATGTCATGGCAAATTATCTTGTATTGTTATCTATTAAATCTACACTTTTAATTATTGTAGTGTAAGGGACTGAAACATGATACCTTTAACCCTAGTCCTACCAACGTTTTATCGTAACGTGTCCTACCAAGGTGTGCCTCACAGGCACACATCTATTTGTACACATTGTTGATGTAAATAATAGCAAAATATGCATTATTTATTTCATGTAGTAGGTATACAGTAAGATTAAAACATATAGAAAGAATATTGTGTGTCAGAAGATATAATTTAAAAATAGTACAAGATAGTAAAATATTATTTGAAAGTTATTTATGTAGTTTGCAATTTGTGCACTTGAGTATTTTCTCTGAATATTCACCACAAACCGTTTGCTTACACTTATCACATAATTGTGTTGACATTCTGCTTTTCTTTGATGGGCAAATAGCACCGTTTTCGTTTTCTTACTTCTCGAGCCGAAGACTCCCCTGTGGTTGGTACTTGATTCAACGTAGTTTGTAACAATGAAGTAGACTTTATGCAAGCCACTCAAACTACGACGCTAATGTGGCCCAGTACTAATTCTGTTGTAATTTCTCGTAAGAAAATTTTGCGAAGTCTTCGTTTTTTGGAAATATGCCAGTCAGGATGGATATTTCTCCAAATGACAAATGAAGCTAATCCACACACATCAATTATATTGAAAAATAGACCAAAGGCCACCTATTAGTTTTGCGTTTCACTGAATATTATGTACCATCTGATCAAGTGTATCACCCCTCTTTCGTGGAATTGTAGTACTTATTGATTTTAGATTTATTTTTATTTCCTCATCAATTGTGGAGTCGTTGTGCATTGTAGATAATAATATGACACAGCATTTTTCTTAGGTACATAAGATATCAAAGTCATTGTCTTCTGAAAACCAAACAAGTTGCTTTCAATATTCCGTCGCCTGTGAGGTAAAAATTTGGTGGTATGCAGCGCTTATTTTTTCTGAGCGTTCCTACACAAGTTAGGCCTTTGGTAAGCAAACTGGATGCAAGCTCGTAGCTGGTGAAGAAGTTGTCGAACGTAATATTCCTTTAGTTCTCAGAAAAGGTTCACAAAGGTCTTCAACCACCTTTTGCGCTAAGTTTTCTCCTCTGTGAGACCTTCTTTTCCTAAGTACGGTATACCACATAACGGATAACTAGTTCCACTATCGCATATCCACCAAATTTTCATACCGTACTTATCTGGCTTGCTTGGCAGGTACTGTCGGAAAGATACACGACCTCTAAAAGGCACCAGTTGTTCATCGATGGTAGATTACTGCCAGGAAGATAATATTTCAGCAAGTTTGTATTAACACGGTCCCACAGTCTCTAATTGATGCCAACTTGTCTTTTGCCTCGGAGGGATCTGTCGCTTTATCGTCAAAACGAATAAATCTTAGTAATGAGTAATCTATTTCGTGACATACACGCTCGATAAACAGGATTTCCATATAAAGAATTCCATAGCTCATTATAGTCCACCATTCCTTGTTTATTTCTTCCAGCAGTAATCAAAAGGCCCAAGAAAGCACGGATTTCAACGTCGTCAACTGGTTTCACAAATCGCCAAGAATACGAACAGCCTCCTATTAGTGAAAGTAACCCAAATACAAAAACCGTATCATCAAAAACAAATTGAATGGCGTCACAAGGAGTATCAACATGCACTCCAGGTGGAAGTTTCACTTTGTTCAAAGCTGTTGTAATGTAATGTTTGTGGCACGTGTTTTCCCTTGGCAATCGGCGTGGCATTCCACTCGGTACCATCTTTCCAATAAAAGTTTGCGAATGGCCGGCGGTTCATCATTAGCATCACTATCGTCACTTCCTTCTTGTTCATCGCTTTCTTCATCGCAGTTTCTTGATAATCCGCTTACTAGAAGAGGTTTCGTCATTTGGCTCTTCTTCGTCTTCACCATCATTTACATTCCTTCCCAAATCCTCATCACTTTCGTCAATGCATCGAGCAACTCCTTTTCCGTTAGTGGCCGGGTCGGTCAGTCAACCATCGGTCATACTTTCTGCATAAATTTCAAAACAAATATGTAAGCATAAAACAACAAATCTATTTTACTGGGGTCAATCAAAACTTTATTTTGCTTACCTGGTCTATACTATACTCTCACTAGGTAAAAGAAATAAATTAACCAATAGCACCTAAAACGGCCAATGCGTTCGTTAGGAAAGTCACAAATACACTGATAGCAATGCAGTTTGTAAGCTGACTGTTTTAGCAAAACGCATTTAGGAATTCCCCTTCATATGCAACTGGAAGTTCTTATATACAAGGGGAAAGTCCCGAAATATAAAGCATATCTTATTACGGGGGATTTACCCACATACCTAGTCTTAAATAACGTAGCAACGCATTTTATAGTATAATAAACAGTATGTGCCTCAAAAGACACACCTTGGTAGGACGGTCGGTAAATTAGTTAATTTTTTAGTAAATAGGAAAAATATTTTTAAAAAATTTTTTATGTCATTCTGTGTTAAATAGTTATTTTGAGAATACAAAATCCTCCAGTCTGTGGGCAGTTAACTTACAAAGTTCCAGCAATTTCAAAATCAATTGTGCCTCAAAAGCACACCTTGGTAGGTTTAGGGTTAAAGCTTCCTTTAACTACGAACCACTGTTGTCAACGTTTCGAACTGATGCAGAGACCGGTAGCATTGAGAGAGAGAATGACATAATGTCTTCAGCGATGAATCGCGATTCTTCAATTCAATAAAATATTACAATAATAGTGACAAAAAAGTTGTTTGGCTATTCAACATTTCTAAATTAA
Source organism: Protaetia brevitarsis (assembly GCA_004143645.1). Taxonomy (NCBI): domain Eukaryota; kingdom Metazoa; phylum Arthropoda; class Insecta; order Coleoptera; family Scarabaeidae; genus Protaetia; species Protaetia brevitarsis. The sequence goes on from RXPK01000748.1 coordinate 102,814, forward strand.
AATAATTTAATTTATATTGTTATATTGAAATTGTAAGTATTATTGATATATCTTCATTATTATTGTTTCATATCCTGTTGTGGATTACCTCCTGAAGAAGTAATTAATAAATGACGAAATATGGAAGTTATAAAAAAGTAATTTTACTGAATAGACCTTTACCATTACCTATATAATCTGTCTAAACGTAATCCTGAGGAAAAAAATTATTGATTAAGAAATCAATAAATTTTTTTTTTTATTAAAAAACAAATGCAAGAAGTAAAATGACTAAAAAATAAAAGACATGAATAGGGTAATGTACTATTCTATTTACATGGGTTTTAAGACGCAGTACATACGACATACAAATTATTATTCATTTTAAATGTTAAAACTGAATTAGCTCTATGTTGCTGTGGAATTTCCAACAATAAACACGTTGTGCCCATAGTTTAGTTTAAATAAGTGTAATTATCAATTATTTAATCAATTCATTTAATCGCATCAGGGTTATTCAGAATATGCATAAAAAATTAAAAGCTAAATTATGTTATTTAAGTGAATAATAGTGCTTCATAATTACCCTATTTCTATGCCTGTCTTGTACAACTAACAATAAGTCATAAAATATTATTTTAAGGAATATTCCTCACGTGTTTATTATACTTTTATTGCATAGTTTTTATCATGGCAAAGGCCTGATAGAATTGATTAGGTGAAAAAATGACGAATTTCAGGAATGTGTAACCTTTTAAAGTTGTGTAGATAATATATGAACTTCATGATCGTAAGATCCACGTAAATGTAAATTATCATCATTGTTTAATTCTATATGGATGATTTTCATAACATCACTTTAAAGCCGTAAAATTATTAAATTAAACAGTGCTCTTAATAATACATTGACTTTGTTTAAAGTACTAAAGTAACATTTTTATGAAACCGAACCTTATGAGATAAAAAACATAAATAAATCTGTAATTCGTGAGTAAGTTTTTAATTTCATTTCACGACCATTAATTAATTCAAATAACATTCGAAAATTTTGTGATTCATTCTATTGTGTTACAAAAAGGTCGTGACAGTGACTGGATACTGAACATCGCATCAACACATTTATTTAAATGTTTCTTTCTTATTTTGGGAATCGACAACATGGTCAAGGACATGATTCGCTCATCAGTTCCCGTAATTTCACAACAGATTAAATAAACAACACGGATTGTATACTCGTATAGTTTATTTTATATATCAATTTACCTCTTGTTACAATAAATCTACAAACATGGAATATATTTGTATTTGTATAATAATATTTCATGTATCTTCAAATAAAACTCTTGTAGGATAGCAAAATTATAATATTATAACAATTCTTTTCCCATAGTGTATAATTCTTTATTTTCCTATTAATTTTAAATCAAGTACGACACATAACACATATTTGAAGGGGGATAAGGGCAGACAGACACAAAGATATAAATCAAATATAAATTAACGTTACTAGTACATATATTTTATGGGTATAAAAAAAATCACTATGCTAAAGGATGAAATAACGGGTTGCCGCAATCTGAAAACCTTCCATCTATAACATTGTATTATTAGAAATAGTACCGAAAAGTTTGGTCAGTTTTATTCGGCGGTTGAGTTTCTCTCAAAACTTCAATTTTAGGTATTGATGGGTTGAATTCTTAAAGTTTTAAATATGAAGAGAAGCTGTCCTAATTAATTTTTCTATGATACCGAATGTGGTTAGTTTTTTGATAAAATGCCATTTGTGGTTAATATTCCTTTCACTCGTATTATAAGAGCAGTTTTTTTGTTTTAAATTATTTTCTTATATCAGTCTAGAAAACGTTGCGTTCTTCTTTCAGCATTCCTCATATA